>CM032396.1:8979302-9162445 GCA_019049475.1 Eueides isabella
ATGTCATCATGTCACGTATACTTGTTTCCGAAAAAAATATCATTTTTTTTATCGCATGTATGAGTCCCATGACATCAAGTAGAAAGAATTGAAAAATTCGATTCACATTCAATAGAAACTATGTACAAATAGTAAAATAACAAAAGCTTAGCAATTGCTAGTTAGATATTATGCGTCGTTCGAGGACTATTATAGAGGTACCGTTGTTTACTTTCCTGAAGTTATTTCGGTTCTTGTGCGGTAAAGTTTATGATATCAGTATTTAAAAGTTTCTTGTATAGGTGAAATATAAATTGTGCGTTTTATACCTATTCAAATAGAGTATATTAAGTTTAATTTCAAAGCGCAAATATGAGTGTTTTTCTTAAATAACAAAAAACTAATCATTTGAATAGTAATTACATTGTAATTTTTATAAATACCTATTTATTATGTAGAAAGTGCTTATGCTGCTTGTGCTAATTGACTCAAGATCGATCTCACAACTTAAGTGTAAAACCAGAAGAACCCGACCTAACCAGATAATAAAATAACATAACACCTGAAAAGAAAAAAACATAATAAGTACTTTCTGAATGTTTTTTATTTATAATAAAATTAAATTTTATTATAATTATAATGGAAAGTCTATCGTGGCGCAGGGGCACAAATGTGCTTTTGTAAGAGCGACAGGTCGTAGGTTCCCCACTCGAAACGAAGCATTTCGCCTTTTCATTTTCTTGGCCTGGTAACATGGCAAAGCGCAGCGTTGAGATCCGCTTCTCCAACACGTAATATGCGGGATAAAGCGTAAAGCTGATAAAAAATATATAAATTCAAAATTAATTCTTAAGGTTTTACCAAATTTCATTCTTTAAATCAAATAATACTCTCTTTTTCTCTCTCACGACTTCACGCTGTAATGCCGCACATGGCAGGGTAGGCAGAGGGAAGTTGGGAACCTATTGTTTAACCTAAACTGCGAACAAACTTAAACTGCGATGCACTTCCTCATCATATGTGTGGTCAAAATGCAATATAATTAGTCATACAACACATAACACACATATAAAAAAAATCATTGTATATATAGGTAGATGCATACTTTTTTAAATTACATTTATTTTAATTATATGTATATTATATTGAGAATTAAAGTAAAAATATTATTTTAAGCAATGTCATTTGACTTACTTAATTGTTTAATCGAATTCAAAGTTAGAAGACTTTCTACAGGGGATGACAACAACAAATGGAACCAATAAAAGCAGTGAATACGATAAGATTGTTTTTAATAAACTTCAGTTAGGTTTGACTTTCTATTTTAGCTAAGCGGAACGTTTTCGCTATCGTAAAGTTTTGTTTATATAATTTAACAGAATAAATATTATTGGATAAATAGAGTTGGTACAGTAATATATTTCAAGTTCGCAATTTTAAATATAAATCAATATTTTTACGTACGAGTACATATCTTTTTCATTTGGCATAACAATCACAAAACTGCTCTAACAATAAAACCAATGATAAATAGAATTGGCTGTTGTTAATTCTATTTTAAATTAATTTTGTATAGCATTATTCTATTTCTACAATAGTTAAATATTTCAATATAAAATGTCAATGTACAATAGTTAAATATTTCAATATTAAATCTATGCGAAAAGACTACGACTTACATAGCTGATGGTCTTCATTTGGGATTAAAAAAAATGTAAAGGATATATATCTTTAGCTAAAAGCTGTACCACGCAGATACCAGAATAGGCAGAGGGAAGAGATGGAGTATCCATTCCCTATTAACACGTCCGTTCTCCATTTCGCGTAGAATTCTTAAAACAGTGCGTGTTGAGTGGCGAAATTAACCGTCACCATTAGTCACACACCTATGTCCCTGCGGCCGCGGGTAGAAAAGACAAAACTGATGATATAAAATTAATAATAATTGTTCTCTTAGACTTACCTCGTTAATGACAAGTAAATCTACTCAGTGATACTTGTATAGTTACTAAATAAATGAAGGATACTTCTGAACGTTAATTAATTATCTTTGAAATGAGAATATCGATTTTATTACTCAACTTTGTCAGGCCGCGGCTTAAACGTGAATTTTCTTATCAGAAATACCGCTGTTATTGAAATATTTTATTTGAAAAATAGGTTCACTTTGTTTCTGCATAAAGACATTGTGTGATGAGTGAAAGTACTCAGGGCTTTGATGCCGTCAGTAAGGATTGCATGCACAACCACTGCGTTGATATACTATACACTGGTACAATTGTTCCTTGTTATAAAAATATTACAGTTCATACTGTATCCTGCAAATTGCAGGTAAGTGTTACCTTTATTAAATATATTATGATTCTCGTTTCAAAGACATTAGTCATTAAAAGATCAAAATTCATATCAAAATATCTATACTTTAAATTCAATTTTTATTACCATATTATGATCATAACGTGTAAATTTGTAATTAAAAAAATATGTTTAAAGTTACTTACTATATCTGTAAGTTACCTAGGTTACACATTTTAATAAAACTGATACAACCAAGCGATTAGATCAAATTTATTTTAAAATATCCTTTAATATAATATCTATATACCATTACAAATATTATCAAATTCAAGTCTATATTATTGTAACGTATGTGAAATATTAATATTTAATTTACTTATTTGCCTGTCGTGGTGTAGCCGTGTGACTGTAATCGTGACAGATTGTAGGTTCGAGCTTCATTCCAGAGAATGAAATATTTAATATTTACTAATAAAATATTTAATATTTTCGTATTTTTGCTCTGGGAACAAGATAAAGGCGGCGTTGAGTTTGGTCGCTCAACACAAAATGCCTCGAATTCGGAAAATTTCGGAAAGTGAGAAACGGAATGGAGTGTCTTTACACTAGATTCTCAGGATCCCTCTGCGCGCCCTGTCATGTCCAAGATACAATGTAAAGCTGAAAAAATGGTTCAAAAACGAACTTGATGTTATAAATAAATGTGTATTTTACACTACAAATAAAAAAATCCAAGTGTAGTTAAGACGTCCTTTTTAATTCCATCCACGTACAAGGTTTTAATGGATTACACTCATTTATCTTTTAACCATTTATAATTAAAATATATTTCTAAAACCATTTAAAAATGCAACTGTATGTATATTTGTGATCATTTACATTATACTTATCAGCTGTTGGAACATGTAATAGTCAGTCCTTCCTGACGGCGGCCATTGAAGATCTAATAATATCTTGATTAAGAGCCGCCTGTTACTGACAGCTCACGTCATGTGATGGGCCCGAGATCGTTTACGCTGATGTCGCAATGCACAGCAACTTGCCATTAACATTATATAATATAAAATAGTCTTGTACATAATATTATTTTAATCATATTAATAAAAAATAGCTTATCATTAAAAATTACTTGCCTCCTTTTACTCACACGAACACTTTAAGACTGTATAGTGCTAGAACGCTCCACTACCTCCCCGCTGGTGTGATAAATGATGACGAACTGCCACTAAGCACGCCACGTCCGGAACGTCAACGAAAGTCAACGGAACTACAAATAGCTACGCGGAATGTAAAAAGAAGGATGAAACAGAACATGAATGAATTATTAGGTGAGATGGTGAGATGGATCGAATAAGATGGATACCGTGTCTGGGTCACGTTTAGTTTTTTGTGCTACTTAAGCTAGAAAACAGGGCTAGTGTCAAACGATTGGCGAAGTACAATCCATCGTGTAGATACATGATCACAAATAGACTGTACTGACAATAGGGATGTCAGTTTAATTATCGTATAGCGAAACGCCGGGTTAAGGCCGTGATTTGTACATAATATTATTTTAATTTTGATGGATTTGTGTTTTACAAGAGCTAAAATTTTATCGATTTTCATATCGAGAGGAAACTTGATGTTTAGACGTTTTATTGTCTTTGTTTCCGCCGAGTTACAGTTAAGGCATGTTGAGTGGTAGAACGTCGCCCTTTGCGAGAAACAAAGTAAAAAAAAAAGATTTACGAAACAAAAGTGAGTGAGGTGAGAGATCAGACGAGAATTTACGGAACACAGTATAGGTAACACCGATCAGGAGGTCACGTAAAAAGTATAGAGATCCCCTGGAGTATGTACGAATAGCTTGATAAGAAATTCATGTTCTTTGGCTATCGTCCTAGGCATAAAGATTGAGGTTAAAAACATACAAAATTTTGTGGGCTTTTTTCACCAAAATCGTTGATCAATTTGCTACAGTAGTAAATTGAGATAAGTGCGCGTCAGACTTGATAAAGCAAGGGGTTTCGACTTTTCAAACCAATTTTTAAGGAATCGACGAGAAATAAATATCCATACGCTTTTTATAAACTTTACTTCAAACGCAAATTTGTAAACATTTTTTGTTATGAATAGATATCAATGTCAAACTCAAAATTTTGAATAAATTTTCACTTACTGTAAATTTAAGCAAATCTTCTTTGATTCAAGTTGATCTTGATTAGTGCATATGTCCGCGACCGATTTTGACGCAATTTAATTGCGTTACGTATTTCTGTGACCAAAAGGCCTTGATAGACAGATGATCCTTGACATGATCTTTTATAACATTTTTTTTTTACGCTGTATCCAGCACTAGGCAGGGCAGGCAGAGGGAACCCGGGAACCTAGTGTTAAGACACTCCGTTCCACATCCGTTCTCCACTTTCTGCCAAATTTGAGGCATTGCGTGTTGAGTGGCGGAACTCAACTCCGCGCTTTGCCTTATTACCAGAGCGAAGAAATGAAACATTAAATATTTAAATTGAAAATATGAAATATTTCATTTCCTCGACTGGGGATCGCACCAAGAACCTGTCGGTTGCAGTCACACTCTTGTGCCGCTGCGCCACGACAGGCCTCAAGTTATAATATTATAACATTACTTATAACATTATAAGAGTTACATTTTTTCGTTTCCAAAACAGAGAACCTTTAAAAAACAAAATTTATATAAAATTACTGGTCCTTACTGTTTGTCGTATGTCTCTTTTAATTTTTAAATTTTTCGTGATACAAACTGAACAATCAAACAAAAATTAATAGGAATTTATAAATAAATGATCGTATTTATATTAAATATCTGTAATTAATATAATAAAATTTTTTTATTTCTTATTTTTGGACCCCTTTTTATATGATCTGTGGACACCTATTCATTATTTTTATTAAACACACAACACAAATATATATATATATATATATATATATATATATATATATATATATATATATATATATATATTGTTATTTTATTTCCCGAAAATATAAATATTTGCTTAATTTTCATACAATACAAAATAGTATGAATATTAATTTTTGTTTTGCTATCTCCAAACCAAGTTAAATATAAGACTAAATAAGTATGCAAAAGAAATGTTAAAATTTTAATCGGAATAATATTTTTTATTCATTCTTTAACCGGATCAATCCCCATATATTTGTTTAGTAGGTACTATACGATATCAGACACCCTCCCCCTTCTATTTGATTAGTCTCAGTCTCTGTTTGATTATCTAAGTTAATCTGATTAAAGAATTTTCTTTTTAATTTTATAATATAGAAAAATTTTAAAATATTATTACTAATATTGTTATTTTTACAGTAACTTTTTTTGGTGCACGTGCAACGAAACAGGACGTAGGTTCAAAAAAGCTTTGTATTCAGTTTGTAAACGGTCAAATATTTTAATAAACGCTTAACGTTTAAGTGGTCAAAACAGAAGAAAACCTACATATATGTATATCTCGAATAAAAGAGCGTGTATATAGGTATATTCGTTAGAGAGTAAAGCTAGCTTCCAACACGCTCTGAAATTAAACCAATTCGTTCAACGGTGCTGCAAAAATAAGATCGTGAAGTTTGCACTGACCGCAGTTAAGCGGTCGGAGCCACTGTTAATTTTACTTCTCGTATAACCATGGAGCGGCATTTTATAAATAGTATAATGCAGATAATAAAATAATAATTACAATAATTTCACCTTATTTGATAACAGCAAATTACATTCATAGATATATAGATATGTAATCTTTTTAATAAAATTAAAACGAATTTACTCAATAACACAATCAAAGACTTTTAATTGTTGTTTTTAATGAAGAGGTTGATGACAATGGACAAGACGAAAGTGGTACGCTGGTACGCTGAGGTAGTGTTAAACGCTCCGGTCTCTCTGGTAACCCCGTTAGGAATACATACATACATGATTTTAAGCTTTAAGCAATGATCTTAGTGGCGCAGCGTGCCCCTTCCCAGTTTTCGCCACATTGCATGTTGAGTGGTGGAACTCAGTACCGCACCTAAACAAACAGAGATACAAAATGAAAATAATAATGAAATATAATGATTTCCGTAGATAGGGACCAAATAATATGAAATATCGAAACTCTTAGTAATATATGTACTTTTTTCGTGTACAACAAAACAACATAAAGCGTGACAAGATCGAGTATTGTGAATATTCCCAGGAGGAAATACAGTGAAACGACAGCGATAGCCATGAGTAGCTGTCGTAAGTAAATAATAAAATTCTTTGTCCTGTTTTTATACATAATTTATTTGTATAATAGTTAAAGTAGAACAAGAGAAATACCTTTGAATGTATATTATATCTTTGAATGTTTATCAACATGGACGTTTTTTAGCGGATTTGCCGTTTTATCTGTCTACTTACCTAATTTGTAAATGAGCCACGCATTTTGTACAGTATTTTTAAATTTCATGAGATTTGAAATAAAGAATATAATATTTTTAAAAAGAGCCTTATATCTTGTCCTCCTCACCCGTAATGTTTAGTTAGCAACATGCTAGGCAAAAGAAGATGGAATAAAGCTTTAGATATAGTTAAAAGCTGTCACAACATATCGATGTAGGTATATGTGATTACATCTAACTGATAATATTAAAATATTTCATAATGAGAAATTACATTCTGCCACAGGAACGTAAGCTCGTGCATTTATTTTGCGTCTCTTGTATATCATACACTCCATACAGTTACTATTAATACCACACAAATTGTTAACCGTCATTAACATACGTAACGAGGCTCACAGTCGTCACTAGCAGAGTGCCATATCTATTTTTTTAAAAAAATGAGTTTAATTTTGTCAGACTTATTTTGGTTTTTACAGAGTCACACGACCAGTAGGGAAGAGGATGTTACGTCTCTACGTCTGTACCAAGTGTCTTTTAAGTTTAGTTAGCCCGAGTTCTACATATATTTTTGTTGTTTTTATTTTAGTTACTAATAGGAATTATTGTACTACTTGTTACCGATCTACGGCTTCACCTGCTTAAACTTATAGATTATATATCCAAATTACATAAAATCTATACATATTTTGTTGCGTATATGTTTCATTAAAATCCTTTTGGTAGTTTTTACTAGAAAATGGAAAAAAAAAACATCCATTCATACAAACCTTTATATTCATAAAATTTATAGCAATTATTGTATTGTCAATAACGAAAAAAATTTTAATCATCTGTCCTTCATTTCATATCATTTCACTATATTCAAATAACAACAATGTTCTGCCAAGAAACTTTCACATAAATTACTTTTTTAATCGTAACTCTCTTCATTAAATCTAAACTTGTAACAAAATATATAAATATAACATATATAAATAGTTATGCAAATTTCAGGAAAACTTTTGCATTGTAGGTCAACTCATTATAAGTTACTTGGTAGCGTAGCTTAAAGTAAAAGCAACGCTCAATGCAATTATATACTGATAAACTTAAAAGTTGTTTAACAGATGAGTTCTCTGCTTCTATATGTATATGGATCATATATCCGTGTCGTTGAACTTTTCATATCAGTTTCTTACAAGAGACGCTGCCAAATAGATTAGAGGTCGTAAATGTTTTTATCTCTTAAACGAATTGTTCATATAAATACAGTCTTTGTTGTCATTGTCATATTAAGTAAATGTGTATGCTTTGTATTTCTTTTAAATATATATATCGGCGCGACGCCGTTTATCAATCACATAAGTTTCTGAAAATTGCCTATTACAAATAATTCATTTAAATGTACCTAACTCTTAATTAAAGATGGTGAGGTGTATTTATTGTTTAATTGTTGATGTCAGCCAATTTGTGGCTTTGATTTAATAACATAATAACAATTATAATTAAGTGAGATTATTGGAATGTTAATATTAAGAAATGTCTCTGATTTAAATGTAATGATTAATAACAATCCATTTCCTGTTCCAAGTTAATTTAATCTAATTACGATTTTTACTCTAATTTTAATTACGAAAATAGTATGTATAAATATAATTAAAATTCAATGTAAGTTTTATAATATTTTATAATAATATTGTCATGGCTCTTTTAACTTTTTAAGTTAAATAAGTTAGGTGATTAAAACAATGTAATTGTAAATAATAATCAATTTTCAGTAAAGAGTCGTTGTAAATGTTATTTAATTAATAATATTTAACTATAACTTAATTAGATCTTTAAGTATGTTTTAATATTATTATAATAGAAATGATAATAAGAAGTATTTAATTGTTAAGTTGCATTGATTTTCCGCTTGAGTAGTGGCGCCATGTTATTATAAAATATGGCGCCAGGAGCTGAAGTAAAGTAGAAATGTAGATCCAAAAATCACTTTTGCTCCAGCCCTTGGTGAGTGCAGGCGATCCTTATAAAAAGTTAAGTTATTACCATTATTACTTGTAATTATAATAAATATTATTAAGTTTTGATTTTATCCTATCAATTCATATAAATCATTGTTTAATTTGACTTTTAAATTATTTACTAAGTATGAGTGAAGATAGTAGTACAGCACGTGACGTCACCGAAGCTGGCGTCACTATTTTAAATAATCAATCCTTAGGTTCTTTGTCATATATAAAAAAAATATATACACTATAGTAAGTATATTTTTCATATGTAACTTTATTTCCTGAAACAGATTGAATGTGCACTGAAATAAAGTAAATGAATAAAATCCCTTCTATTAAATCAATTGTTAAAATTTTATTTGGATCACAAATGAAATACACAGATATTTTTCAATGTTATTATAAAAACTCTTTGGAGCGGAAAGCTTCATTCCGTTTACTGATCAAAGACTTTTGTAATTCGTTATTCGCTCGAAATGCTTTTCCACAATCTTAATTTGAAAGTAGATTTGTGGTAATGAAACTAATATCTTTATGAATTGGATCTTCTAGTAAATTTTTACTTAACAATAAAGAATGTCTAGATCCGTTTCTTTGTAAAAATATTTTTTTGTCTCCTTTACCCGACTACGCGCCACAAAGGAGGATAATATGTTCATCAATCTGTGCATAAACGTTTGTATTTATGTACGTATATTTCGATGTGACGTCGTAAAGACCAAACGCTAAAGGCCAGTTTTGTGTAATGTTTTAAAAGACCAAAATCTCTTAAAAATTGACCAATTAATCCGTCCCTCTTTTACGATCTTACGAAAAAAACGAGGAGAATATAAAACAAGAACAAAAGTAAATGTCAGAATTATTAATCATTAATTAATATTGTTTAAAAATTCAGACTCCTTATTTTGTTAACATCATCGAAAGCATTGATGCCTTTGAGCTTTGATGTAAGATTTACCTCGCTTGGGTAATTAAGCGTATTTCTTTTTTTTATAACGTTGGATACGTTTTTAAGAGTTGTTAGATGTTTATCTTTTTGTACAGTATTTTGTTAACTTATTTAAAATAAAAAAAAATTGTGAAAATTATTATAGTGGATTAAATCAAGATGTTGTTATTTTATGTATTAATCAAAGTCATGACATTATTTGAATTTATTTATTGATGCAAACAAATTATATTTAAATAAGATATAACAAGACTTACCAATTTGACTTTTTTTGGTTAAATTTAATAGCAATAATATATATTATGCATATTTGTATTTCTATTTATTACGAGCACTCCACGTGTGGTCCACACGTGAACTGCTTGAACTGTATGAATATTTATTTAACTACTGTATAGTGAGAGTCCAAAAATCAATTTAATTGTTGTTTGTTTGGGTTTTGGTATCATCTAAATAGTAATATGCGCTTCGCAAAATATTGTTATTTTGAAAGCACAGACAGGCAGTTTAATCTTATTTATATGTGTCTATAGTTGTAGAGATACATGACATTTCAATAAGGCAAAGTGTGATATCTCATAGATTAAATTAAATTTTGATTTTACAATTTTAAATGAAACAACTTTAACCGATTAATCACGTAAAATATTGATTTATATAAATATTCGCAATTTATACGAATTATTTTTTTATCTTTTAAAATGTCTTATAATCACGAAAATCTAATATATTATTGACTTTTAAATCTTAAAAGATATATATTTGTTAAAACAATAAGTAAAACTGTATTTATTTCAATTTTTATTTCATCTAATATTTTCTAGCAACCTCTAAGAAATATTACTATGAGGTTATAAATAAGAGTAGTATGTTATGTCGTAAATATTCATCTGCTGTGAAACTATATTAATAAATCCCAATGTAGCATGGACTTGGCTGTAAAAGTTTTTACGAGAGATTTCCCCTGTTTTTGCTAAATTAGGACTCGGAGCTCATTGTCATGCACGTAACCTAAACAGGATACTAAAATATTAAATATTTTGTACTTATCGAATTGAATTTACAACTATATTTTACACGTTAACTTTTTTATAAGTATAAATTTAGTTATACTTGTACTCTAAATTTACGTTTAATATTACTCTGGTTGCGGCAAGATTTTTTAAATTTATTTTAAAGATCAAGTGAGTTTAAAGATCAATTTACTGACTGTGCAAATGGTCTTTGGAAATTCTCCGAAAATCTTTTGCAGTTGTTATTGATGGTGTACTAAGTAATTCGCAAATAATTATTATAGATTTAAAAAGCAATATTAAAAGCAACTCTCAGAACTGAACTTAAGGCAAGCCTTACTTACTTAGTTGTTTCTACAAAAAAAAGAGATACTACATATAAAGAATTAAAAAAGTTTGCCTAAATCTCGCACTCACTACTTACATATCAGGAGAGGAACTTGGAAACCAAGTGTTAGGAAACTTCCTTAAACTCTACGTTCTTTAGGCATTGCGTGTTGAATTGAAAAACTTGACTTTACGCTTTGCCTCGTCACCAGAGTGAGGACATTAAAATATTAAATAATACATTTCTTCGAGTTGAGTTCGAACCGATAAAAAACTACACTCATTGATTACAAAACATGTACAAAAATAATATGATGCTGTACCAATTCAAATAAATTTATGTAATATATACTCAAATCTCGGTGTAATTTTGTGTAACACGAGCGACCCGCCCGCGATTTTGCCCGCTTGAATTACACGTTTTAGCTTACTAATCTCTTACTGATTTTTTGTTATCACTTATTTTTTGTTCTAATAAAATTATCACTTTTAATACATCTTTGTCAACTAAAATTGCAGATAAATGAAAAAAATATGGTGATTTTGATAAACATTTTTGTTAACGGACGTATTTTATTGGAAAGGAGGTTGCCAAAATATAATAGTGACATGCTTGCATGCTGCATTTAAATCGGGTTAGCCGTAGTTAGAAACGCACATAAAAACAGACAAACAGACAAAAATAATTAAAATCATTGTTGTGGGTAATATTTACATTAGTCCCCTAAAGCACCCCCCATAATTTTTTTTTAATATATCTTCCGTGTACAGAATGTGATCAGTAACAGTTTTATTATAAATATAGATAACAGAATGTAAAGCAAGAATAATATCATTATAGTGCATTTGTTAACGGTTTGACTATAGGAGATGGCTTTGGAATTTAAATACCATACGAAGGTTTATTATGTATTCAAATATATGCAGATTTATGCAATCATAAATAATATAATAATCAACAAGTACTTTAACATGTCAGCTTTCAACGTTCAAAACAACTGAAAAACGAACAAGCGTTGACGTTTTATATAAGACAATTTATTAACTTATTCCTTCCATTAGGCACTGAAGAGCAAAAAATAAATAGCTTTAGTTAAAAAGGCATTTAATGACGCAAAATATTTTTGTTGCTATGCTACAGAAGTCTCATAATTTATCAGAACAAATGTCACAAGAATTAAAGAACATTTGGTGTTGTCATCCCAATTAAGGTTTAATCCATCATTGCGCTCTCTTCATTTTATTAACAAAGAGATTATCTGCGAACTGAGAATCAATCTTGTTCCAAGTGCGGATTATCTTCGTCATTTTTGTATAAAATAATATCAGTCATTATATATATCTTTATTTTAGTAAAAAAGATATATCGTGAAAGAATGACATCATTTCTACACTTTGTCAAACTAGATTAGAAACAAAATACTTTAAAAACTAATGTCCATATGGAATTCCTTTGCGCTGATATGTATGTTTATGCACCTATAGTAATATAAATCAATCCATACAAAGTAATATTGATGACTGTAACACCTAAGGTTAACTATCATTAGAGTTACTGGTCAAGTGATGTTTTATACTATTTACTTTGTAAGATTGTTTTACAATTAATAAATATGACAACTTCAATCATTTAATCTACATAAAATATTTATACGAAGATATATTCAGAAATATCTTAAAGGGATGTTTATAAAAGTAAAAAGGCCCAAATTAGATATTTTTTATTTTTTTATCTGTTTGTCCGTTTGTTTGTTTGTCCGTCCGTTTGTTTGTCTGTTGCTCTGTGTCTGTGCGTTTGTACGCGCTAATCTCGGAAACTGCTTACCATATTTAAATGCAATTTTAACTTTAATATTATTTTACGATATACATATTGTATATTATCTTACGATATATCTACATATTGTAAATGATAAATATATTATTAGAACAAGAAAATAACTGAGGTTAGTAAATAAATTAGTGTAATCAAAGCGGGCGAAACCTCGGGCGGGACGCTAGTATGTTAATAAAATTGAAGTATTTGTAAGCAATCAATTAAAAAAATGTTCTGAGCTGATTTTTATGAAACTTTCAGTGAACTTCAGGGGTTATCCCGGAATCGAAGTGGGGGAAATCATGTTAAATAAATATGAAACAACGAAACATTTTTCTACTAAATACAATAATCTTTGCGAGCAAAGTCAAACACTACCAAAAGATTACCATTATACAAAAACTTATAAAATACTATAATGATTGATATATTACTTATATTAAACATTTGTAAACACATTCCGTCCAGTCTTAATTATAAAAAAACCAATAAATGAAACGTTTTGACACGTATCAGAGACAATGTTAGAAGCAAAGACGTTACATAATCAAGACTAAATGAACATTAATGTCACAAATAAATAGTAATATAAATTAAACTCGAAATCATTTAAAAAAGCAAAACATCATAATTTAATTTGCAATAATTAAAGTGAATGCATATACAGCAATTATTGTAAATTCAAATTATAAACATAGGTACTGCTGACATAAAAGTCTTTCGCCACTTAACGAATTTCAATTAATAAAACTACCAAAGCTGAATGACCGCCTGTCTGTAAATTCACGCCCAACTTCGATAAATTACGTGGATTAAAACGCCACAGAAGCGAGGCACGTTGTCGGTGTTCATTATTGCTTGACTGAATTATAATTAAAATGTAATTTTTTGGTTATCATTTTTTTTTTCATCATCATCGTTTATGCTACTTAATATTGTTTTTTATTTTTTTTTATTCTTCTGCTTTTTAAAATGAATATATTATAAAAAAAATGTTATTAAATTCAAGCTAAAACAAGCGGATGTTTCTGGCCAGTGGATGTGCCAGACATACATCCACTGGCCAGAAACAGTGTGATCATGATCATGATGAAATATTCTGATTACAAAACATATCTGGCCTGTCGTGGTGCAGTCACAAGCGTGTGACTGTTACCGAAAGGTTGTGGGTTCGATCCCTACTCGAGGAAATTAAGTATTTAATATTTTTAACTTAAATATTTAATGGTTTCATTTCGTCTCTTAAGGCAAAACGCAGCGTTGAGTTCTGCCACTCAACGCACCCAAGTGAAGCTGAGTAGTGATAATTTTGTATATTTCTTATTTTATATTTAACTTCAATATGGTTTTGATTTTCTAATATCAGATGATCTTATCATTATTGTTTTTATAAATAATACAAAAATTTTCTGTTCATTATTTTCTAAAAACACAACGTGAAAACATAAAATATTCAGATTGTACAGAAGCTTAAGGAGGCTTGAACCTTCATTTTCATGTAATCGTAATGGAATGGAAGCGAAGCAAACAAGTAATTAATAATAACAGCATTCGTAAAACGAAATGTGTTTCGCGAGTCCAGTCAGTATTTGCTACTTAAGTCATAACAATTTGAAGGAATGACTCTTGCAAATTGGTATTTCTCTATTTCAATTTAATTGCGATCCCTCGCGAGAAGTTCAGGCTTAATATTATACTTGGTTAATATTTACAATAATTGTTTTCATTAAGTTAATTAATTCCCGGCTACAGCAAACACCCAATAAAATAAGAACAATGTTTTGCAGACATTCTATGTAATTTTACCTAATATTATGTCAAGACATCAAATGGTTTTAATGTCAAAAAAAGAGAATCAAAAAAGAAATCTTCTGTTAGTGTTGATTTAAAAAAAAAATACATTGTTTTATTTTCATTTTCTTATAAAATATTTATTATCTTGTAATATATATTTGTAACACACATATATTATACAATCACTATAACTTTTAGCATTCAGACCATTACGCTTAACTTAACAAAGCGACATTGAGCGACACAATACACACAATACAAATAAATTAGTGTTGTGTGACATGGACGTCGGAGAGTAATTATTAAATATCTACTTTATTGACTAAAAATAACTGTTTTGGATAAGGCCTCTGTTCTTAACCTTCACGTATAAACCGTGCTATCAAAAAAGTAAGGATCAATTTTACAGGTTTCATTCTAAGTTTCTTCTGTATATATTTGTTCTTCTTACAACATTCATAAATCATTATGTATCAGCTAATTCATTATCAATAACACAAATAGATCGACTTGGCTAAAATTAAACGTCGACGAAGATTAACGATGTTGCACATAAAGGATCTTTTCTCACCTTCGAGATACGCTGTGATAGATCACAGCTGGCAATATCTAATCTTCTGTAATAAAAAAAGTTATAGTTCCTTATAATAATATTGTAAAGATGTGCTACTGTTAAAATATATTTTTCTTTTAATTTATATTAAAAGACTGTTTTTTACCTATTAATGTCTGTCGGACAGAGAAACAAGTGACCTACTACAAGCGCGATAGATTGAGGTCCGACCGCCACCCGATAAAACTACATATATAATATTTTCAATTCGTCGCCTTAGTGGCACACGGAGGACCGAAGGATCTTAATGGGAACGGCGTGTTTTAACATAAGGTTTCCACGTTTCCTCTGCCTACACTGTTATGTGCAACTATACAGGCTTCAGTGTAAAGTTAAAGAAAAAAATCCGACATTATTTGATAACTCAAATGGCAATTATTTAAATTATTAAATTTTCTCTTCTTATAAGTATCTACATAGGCCTAAGAGGGGTAGAAACTGGTATTTTCTTTAACTTTAGGTACATTTCAACACTGCTTCAATTATTGTTCCACGAGTATTAAGCTCAGTCACGTACAATCTTTTTGCTCATTGATGTTGGGATATTTTAGTAAATAACACTTCTTCGACCTTGGACGGTACACAACTTTTATGAATAAAAGATAAGTAAATAAGAATTATTAAATTTGACACATTAATACTATACACATGTATGTATGTAACTTTAATAGGCAGAACCAACTTCACGCTTTATCCTTCACATAGTAGGGTAGACTGAGAAACTAGGGGACCTTTGCTTCGTTACAAGAGTAAAGAAATAAAAACATTAAATATTTCATTTCCTCGAGCAAGAATCCAACTCAAAACTTGCCGTGTTTACAGTCACACCATGCCTATTACCATGCTTATTGCCCCTGTGAACTAACAGGCCTCATTTTTCTTATTGATATATAATTTTATTATTTGTATATAACTAATTTGTGAATATAATGAAATAAACATCGTAAATACAGAAAAAAAACAGAACAAAAATATTTGTTTCAATTTTAAAATATATAACAAAATGCATCAAAAATATAAACAATTGTTAGTTTATTTGAAATATGAATAAGAATGCAAATAAAATACTATATTTCACGTCAGCAGCAAGGTGTCGAAGCATGCACGGATTATTCAAATTGAGTGAAGGCTGGTTTGCACTGCGTTCAATTTTCTCAGTTTGTTTGCTGAGATTTCCACAGTTTCTAAAGTAAGATCGGCTTATACAAATAGTCTCATATTGGTCACTTTCTTATTCATATTTTTACGTTCGCTAGTGAAAGGTGACATTTCGGTGAATGAAATCTGATTTACAAATAAATATCGTTTCTTTATACTGTACCGCGCTTTTTGAGAAAATAACATAATATAAAGAAATGTCATTTATACGAGGCCTGTCGTGGCGCAGCGGCACAAGTGTGTGACTGTAACCGACAGGTTTTGGGTTCGATCCACATTCGAGGAAATGAAATATTTAATATTATGTATTAAACTTTCACTCTGGTACAAGGCAAAACGCGTTGAATATGTAAGTAATCATAAAATATTTAACTTTATTATATAATTTCTCACGTAAATATAGAAATTGATCTTTCATAATAGGGATTGGAGCTTTGTTTTGAAAATCTGTATCATTTGGGGGCTCTTATATTAGCAATCTAATTGAGGAAAACTCGTGATCGCGAAGGCAAATAATTTTGCCCTCTTAGGATCTGTGCTGAATCACTTCATTAATTACATTGAGATTGTCGGCTTCGGAATTTATACTTTTTGTATATATTTCGTTACTAAGTTTTTTAACAATAATAAAGTTAGCTAATAGCTTTTGTTTATTCATGTTGAACAAGCCGATGGATCAAATATTATGTACAACAATACCTAAAAAATCTAGGTCAAGTACGTATATCTAAATCTTAATAAAATGTATATAGAAAATCATATCATATCCTTACGCTTATATGATATCCCTATATATGATATCCCTATATATGATATAATAACCTTATGTACATCAAGGCATAATACAAAATCAATATAGGGATAACGCCAAGATAAATAAATTAAAACTTAAGTAACAGCATAAGGATCGTCCTACTTAAACGTAACGAGGAGTAACTGCGTTTGGATTCTTCCTTCGTGCCGGAAGTGCGCTGTGGCTTCAAAGGAAACCCGTTATAAATTTACAAACGAATCAGCTTATCGTGCAAATAAATAAAATTCATCCTTTTATTTAGCAAATAACTTTTGATATACTTACGTGTTTTTTTGTTTTCCGAATATCGATTGTGAAAACTGTTTTAGTGGTAAAATTTAATGTTTTATAATCTACTAATAAAGTATCAAGTATCAACTTAAACAAAATATTTATTTCGAGGCCGCTATTAAGTTTGATTTGCTTACTTTTAAAACATTATTTCAATTTAAGATAATCTGACAGACCTATCGTGGCGCAGTGACACAACAGTGTGACTATTAAGCGCGGCAGGTTGTAGGTTCGATCCCCACTCGAAGAGATGAAATATTCAATAATTACATTAAATATTTAATATTTTTATTTCTTCACTCTGGCAACAACGCAAAGCGCGACGTTGAGTTCCGCCTTTCACAACGCACTGCCTCAAATTCAGCGAAAAGGGAAAACAGAACTGGAGTGTTAAACACTAAGCACCCCCTGTCCTGTGGGATACAGCGTGAGACTGAAAAACAAATTAAATATTTTCAATCCAAAAAATAGTAGCGAAATAACTGTAGGTATACGGTACATCATTTGTATACGTACACATTAAATGTGATGCTATCTTAGATAGCATCACATTTAATATTAGTTGTTCGCCTCGATTAAGCACTTAAGCTATACAATGGAGAAGTGTCATTAAGAGAGGGAGACTCTAAGCATCGTTTATCATTAGCGCAAAACCGCGTTGTACAAACGAAATAGGAATGTAGTACTCGTATTATTTGGACTTGTTACAACATCTAATGGTACGACAATGAAGTAAATATAACTGCATAGCAATTGATTTGTAATATGTCATCATGACATGTTTACTTGTTTCCGAAAAAATAAAAGCGATTAAATTATTGTAGGTGCCTACCCGGCCCTAGATGCTTGACCCGTCTGTCTTACGTCTACAGAGTAAGCAGAGAGAACAGTAATTAAACACATTCAGTTATACACTTTAGAAACATTGCGTGTTAGAAATTGTGTAGTGAAAATATTTTTAATATAAGCATTTCTCCAGATTAAGATATAAAACAAACTAATTAAATTGTACAATAAGGTCGTAGGGCAAAGTTGACGAACTTTGCCCAACAGTCGGCTGATAGTGCCATATTGTTGTTTAGTAATGCATTTTACTTTTATACGCCGGGTCAAATAGTGGGTTTTTTTGCTAAGCTAAGTTTTAAACCCACTAAACTCGTATACGTCCAACCATAAGAACATAGCCATAAAGTTATATGTATAGAATAAATAGTTAAGTAAAGCTTCACATTTTTAATATAAAGAAGATATTCAAATCTTACGAAGAAAATATCATTTTTTTTATCGCATGTATGAGCCCCATGACACCAAGAAGAAAGAATTGAAAAATTCGATTCACATTCAATAGAAACTATGGACAAATAGTAAAATAACAAAAGCTTAGCAATTGCTTGTTAGATATTATGCATCGCTCGAGGACTATTATAGAGGTACCGTTGTTTACTTTCCTGAAGTTATTTCGGTTCTTGTTCGGTAAAGTTTATGATATCAGTATTTAAAAGTTTCTTGTATAGGTGAAATATAAATTGTCCGTTGTATACCTATTCAAATAGAGTATATTAAGTTTAATTACACACTCCGTATCCTTATTTCAGGCGTTTAAACTCACACGCTTGTTGCCTGCGCCATGACTTGATTTATTTAATTAAAAGTTTTATGTTATGCAATTTTAAGGATTTTTTTAATAATATTTAAATTATATTCGTACAGTGAGTACTTGAGTAGTAAACTCTTTTACAAAATATTTCCGACACCAAAGTTTAAGCAAAAATCTGCAGTCCAGAAGCACGTCTTGGCGTCAGCTTGTAACTGCATACAGCTGAAGTTAGTTAAATACAAGCACGATTTTCTTGAATCCATTTTTTAAGAAAAAAAAATAAACCTGCAATTTACAGCTATATATAATTAGTAAGTGATTAATATACCTTTTAAAGCAAGATAATGGATATTTTTTTACCCCCAACACAAAAAGAGTGGTTTGACCTGTCTGTCTGTGGCACTACAGCTCCTAAATGAATGAACAGATTGAGTGCGTCTGTTTTTATTAAAAGTTCAGTTTCATTGTGGTTGTTTCTGGCTAATATCTAAGAGCTTTTTAATTGTTTTATTACATGTTTATATTCACTTTTTTATATTAATATTTATATTCTATATAAATAAACTGATAAAGACGTGTTTGATAACATAATTCTATTCCTACTACAATAGTATGAAAATTTTTATAATAATGTTATTTATAAATTGAAGATATTTATAAATTTATTTATAAGTTTGAGGCCTGTCGTGGCGCAGCGGCACAAGCGTGTGACTGTAACCGACAGGTTCTGGGTTCGACCCCCAGTCGAGGAAATGAAATATTTAATATTTTCAATTTAAATATTTAATGTTTCATTACTTCGCTCTGGTAATAAGGCAAAGCGCGGTGTTGAGTTCCGCCACTCAACACGCAATGCCTCAAATTCGGCGGAAACTGGGGATCGGAAGTGGAACGGAGTGTCTTAACACTAGGTTCCCAGGTTCCCTTTGCCAACCCTCGTGGCCTCGTGCGGTATATAGCGTAAAGGAAAAAAAATATTTTAAAAATGTAAATAAAACTTCTAATAAAATATGAATTGTAAAGAAGTAATTACAAACCAATATACGATCTTATTAGTTTAATTAGAAACTTATTAGTTTATTTAGAACGAAATTAATGTTAATCTTAAATAAATAGAAAACGATATACAAATAATTTAAATTTGATAGTTGCATATTGTATGAACAAGTATGTAATACATATATTTGTAATATATTTGGTTCTCACTTCGTACCAATGTTAAGTACTGTAGGTCTTACACCCATGAACCTGTTACACCTCCGTTTTTAACGCGAGACAAATTGAATACAAAATGCAACAAACATATTAGTTATTTGTGTTAAGAAACCGTAAGTCAGAATATTCAATATTAATTTCAGCTTGAAATTTTCACGATCCCGAGATAAATGATCTCGACAGACAGACAACAATGTAATCCTTCTCTTTTCTAAAAGGTCTCTTTATTTCCTTATGGGGTACAGAGCTTTAAAAACAACAAGACGGTCACGGTACTAATTTTGTAGATTTTTTGAGTCTTTCAAGAGAATTTAAATTCCGTCATTGTCGAAGTCGAGCAAACATAGAGCAATTACTTCTTAGCCATGCTTACAAATTAGTTTTTAAGAGTCGTCACAAATGATCTCACTCAAACAAATCCTTTGACGACTTCCAAACTCAAGAAAAAGTCAGTTTCTGTTGAAAATGCTTTAGCAAAGCAAATATAAAATAGTCATCTTCTATTCTAAAAAACGACAATTTGTAACTTAGAAAGAATATATAACTTAGCAAAATACGATAAACTTGGATAAGGAACAAAACATCGTTAATAAGTTGAATAAAAAATCACATTTATTATTTATTTGGTCACGGGAAATGCTTTAAAATAAAATTTATAATAATTGTTATGTTTTCGTTTGTCGCATTCCGCTTTCTACGAGTGTTAAGATAGTACAATCTCCATTTTATACCTGTACTCGATATATTATGTGCCAGTAGCGATTTGACTATGGGAATAATAAAACGAGTATCATTACGTTCCAATGCTTGTTTTAATATGCTTCGATCAACTATTCAATAGATTAAGCGTTGCATACAAATACGGCTCAAAAAAGTGGCACCACTCAATATAAACACAAATGCCGAACATTATTACACACAGACTTATGACAAAAAATCTATTTAATAAAATCATACCTTATTCTCGTAACTTAAGGTTTAGTTTCGACTAGCGCGTAATAGATATAAGACCTTTAATTTCACGTCATCGTCGTCGCTTTGTAAGTACTTGTAAGAAAATAGAAAATAGAAATCATGGAGTCACTTTATTGATAATAAATTGATCATTTTTGTACATTTTATTAAAAATAAAAGTAATTGTAATCTTAAAACGTCTTTTTTTGTTTTAATACTACAATATACATTTCGTTAAAAAGTTGCGCTACTTCTACATTTTTCAATCGATCTAATAATACTGAGTCATCGACGGATTTTTTTTATTTTTAAGCACATTTAATTAAAAAAATATGATAATATTTTTTAACGAAGACTTTTTTTTCTTAAAACGTTTATTAATTTTGTTTAAATTATTAATTTCTTTCGTTATAGTAAGTACTATTTAGTGTGATACGATTATTTGTTTTTTAAGTATCCTTTTCTTGGAGTATCTTGCAAAGATGTAATGTCCGATAGTAAAGTAGTAGAAGAATTAGAGCTGACGGAAACAGCCATTGTATTGATTCTGGTATCATTTAGAATTGAAGATGCAGCCTATAATAAATATTTTTTTTTTTTTTTATTTTGTGTATTCTGTATATGTAAACAAAAAAAAAACATTTTTTAATTTATTAATTATACTTGCAAATTTGGAATCGTCACTTTTACCAATTTACACCGTTGTATCTATTGTCGCCTAAGAAAGAAGGGAAGAATACTCCCTTCTTTCTTAGGCGACAATAGATACCCATTATGCGCAGCGAAATGAGTCAGTAGGAAAACTATAATACAAAATATATATATAAAGTTATTATAAATATAATAAAAAAAATTTAAACATCTCTCTATGCATTTCTTAGCCGTTATTTGACGAAATCGTTGGTAGTGTTATCGCCAATATTGGTCAAACGACGGAATTTTGTTATTTAATTGGTTAATATTGATTTTTAAGTATTTTAAAATTAATTCTAACGTGTGCTTACCGAAAGAAAGATATTCCTTCTGAAACTTTACTGTTGCGATTGTTATTTACACAATTTTTATAAGCACACGGAGGCATTTTGTCACGTCCGCACATTGGCTATGGTTGGAACATACTAAAAACGAATAAGAACATAATTCTGTTTGTGCTCTTATTTGTCGGGCCGTTTTTTGGAGTGTGACACTTAATCTATGAATAGTTGATCGAAGTTAATATGGCATTTATTACATTTAAGCATACAGTTAATTTATAATCAGTATATAAAATTAGCTACTTTTACACGTTAAATTTGTGCAATCTGTTAAGTAAGTGTACTATACTCAATCACAATTTACAAATTATTGTGTCATTAACTATCTTGCCATCTTCATACAGGCATATCCCATGACAGGCAGACGGAATTTTGTAACCTAGTGTTAAGCGTGACCTAGTGCTAAATGTTAATACTCTGATCCGTTCCCTACTGGGAACTTTAAATTTTGAATTTGAAAATATTTTATATATTAATTATTGCATTTCCACGAGTGTGGATCGACTACATTAAAAAAATCTGTATTAAATGCCGGGGGTGATAATAATTCGGTCGAGTCTGCCTATGCCCGTTGCCTACTCCACTTTGATGCCTACTTTCCACCGAATTTACGGCATTGTGTTTAAAGTGACGGAACTGAACGCCACGCTTTGCCTTGTTACCAGAGTGAAGAAATGAAAACTTTAAATATTTAATTTTAAAATATTAAATATTTAATATCCTTGAGTGGGAATCAGATCCACAACCTCTCGTTCTCAGGCAAACGCTTGTGCCGCTGCGCCATGATAGGTCTCGTCAGAATTTGAGGCATTACATATTAAGTGCACCATTAATCGGGCGCTTTTTGCTGAAGCTTATTTGCTCTTTACCACATACTTCCTCCTCGCTACTTCTTTCATACTATTGCCCAAGGTTCTGAAAGCATACTTTAACATTTCTTTTTTAACTTCCAGCTTTATATGTGATAATTCGACGCCAAGTGTAGAGATCCTGAGCGTTTGTATGAACAGATCCTTTTTTCCAATTGCTAGTAGATATAATGATTCCTTTTTAGTTTAGCACTTCTAAACACTCGCTCCATAACGTGATTTCGATAGATTGATCCATGTGAAGAAATCAATCATATTTTTATAGTTACACATCGTGTTCGCCACATGATGCCAACATTTATTTCAACTTCTAACGTGTCCACATTCACAACGCAGAGAAGGTAGAATAAAACTTCTGGTTAGATTTTATTATTTTGCGAACCGTTTTATAGACTGCAATCCAGGTCACAGTCTTACAGTTTGCTTTACTAGCCTCATAAAGAAGATGGACATCGTGTGTATAGTCACATAATCTCTGATGATTGTTATACACATATAATAATTTACTTCAATAAAAATAATTAATAATTTAAGTTTGATTAAAATACAACGCAGTACACATTTAATACCGCGAACTTATCATAATAACTGTTGCACAACTGTAACCACACGAGTTAATTAAAAAGCTATATTGTCGTATTTTGTCAATTTATAGCATAATACTATTCTATTTGTCAAGTAATAGGTATACGAGATAAATAATCATAAATTGATTAGCGCTAATTACAATAATGTTGGAACATTGAATATTACTCCTGTTTAGATCAATGAGTCATCACTTACAATTTAAAACATTTAAGAATAGCAACCAATTATTCCAAAAGCACAACTTTAGCCATTTTTAAATTATTTTTATCAACTATTGTATTTCTATTCAACCTTTAATATTTATAAGAAGACGATAATTTTTCAAAGAAAATCGCCCTCGAAATGAACAAAGTACATAATTGTAGGTACTTAATTTCTTAGCTAGATTTTCCACAGTCCTTTCCATTTTAAACAATTTCATTGAGTCTTTTTCTTAAATAACAAAAAGCTAGCCATTTAAATAGTAATTACTTTGTAATTTTTAAAAATACCTATTAAATGTGAACAAGGTGCTTATGCTCATGACACGTTGTGCTAATTGAATTAAGATCGATCTCATAATCTAAGTGTAAAACCAACAGAACCTGACCTAACCAGATAATTAAATAGCATAACGCCTGAATAGAAAAACTCATAATAAGTACTTGCTGAATGTTTTTTATCTATGCATATAATAAATCTGTAGAAAAGTAATTTTTGTACATTGAAGAAATTGAAAAAAAAAATTAACCAGCGTGTGCAAAGATAAGTAACAGAACCCATTTCCATCAATTTTGAAATTTTTATCTGTTTGCCTGTTTGTATGTTTGTTTGTGCGCACATCACATAAAATCTACGAATTCAACGCAGACAATGTTTATATACAAAAAATATACGCAACTTGAGGTATAACTTAGTCTTTGTTTCATCAAAATCGGTTCACTCTATCAAAAGATATGATTAATTTAGTGAGTTCAAGAAGTAAAATATTACGTTACGCAATTCAGTATAGATAGTACTTGCAACGACATCTCAAATTATAAAGCTGAAGAGTTGTTTGTTCGCTTGAACGCGCTAATCTCAGGAACTACTGGTCCGACTTGAAAAATTCTTTCAGTATTAGATAGCTTATTTCACAAGGAAGGCTAGCAATACAAGCTATAAATCATCACGCTAAGACCGGAGCACCAATTAAGAATGTTTCTAAATCGGGGGATTTTTTTCCTAATTGAGAGTTTCCGCTGCGTGCGTTGTGTAAACGGTTAAGGTTTCACAAAAATCATGTATGATAGAAATGTTCTCCTTTTAAAGTTTTTTAAAAAAGTCCGCGACTGGATATATCTATCTTTTTAGGTTAGCTTTTTATGCTAACCAATTTGTTCTAAAATAATGCATTATTTGCGATAGTGTTTTTATAAACAATTCTTAACTTTCTCAAACCCCTTAGTGATAAAGGTTTAACAAACTTAAAATGTTTCCCTTTTTATGGCAAAACAACGTTTGCCGGGACAGCTAGTTTATAATAAAATTAAAATTTATTACAATTATAATATGAAGTCGATCGTGGCGTAAACGTGCTATTGTAAAAACGAAAGGCTGTGGGTTCCCAACTCGAAATGAAATATTTCGCCTTTTCATTTTCTTGGCCTGGTAACAAGGCAAAGTGCAGCGTTGACTTCCGCTTCTCCAACACGTAATGCCTTAAATTCCGTGGAAAGTGGGAAACCGAACGGACTGTCTTATCCCTAGGTCCCCAAGTTCCCTCTGCCTCTGTAATGTGCGGGATAAAGCGAAAAGCAGATAAAAAAATATATAAATTCAAAACTAGTTCTTAAGGTTTTTTAAAATTCTTTAAATCAAATAATACTCTATTTCTCTCTCTCACTCCTTCACGCTGTAGTCCCGCACATGGCATGGCAGGCAGAGGGAACTTGGGAACCTATTGTTAAGTCACTCCGTTCCACTTCTGTCCCCTACTTTCCACCGAATTTGAGGCATTGCGTGTTGAGTGGCGGAACTCAACGCCACGTTTTGCCTTTTATCAGATTGAAGAAATGATAGCATTAATTGTTTAAATTGAAAATATTAAATATTTAAGTATCTCGAGAGAATCGAACCCACAACCGTTTACAGTAACACGCTTGCCGCTTGCCGCTGCGCCCCGACATGCCTCTATATCCAATAATAAATATGTTGAATGTCGTGCAAGTTGCCTATACATCTTAAACCTACAACTTATTTGTTAATAATTTTATAATTAGGTATATAAAAGGCCGCACTGGAATTGAACGGACAACATTGGCTCGGTATACTACTCATACTCTACCGGTGGCTAACTTTGCGTCTGTATCATTTTTTTATTACAAATGTAAAATAAATAATAATTTATAGTTACAATAGCTGATCGGTCATTATATTAGGCTGGAGCAGTGAAGGTTAGTGTTAATACATTGTATGGGATGCCTTAAGCCTACCCCTGTCGACGCAAGTCCCAGGCACTGCTCCAAGCTTTAATGTAAGATCATAAATCCGACAAAGCATAAAGTACCAGAACTTTATTCATACATATCATTCAAATTGTTTAGATACCATTAATTATATCTTCCACGTGTGATATCTGTCAATTATACGACCACCCTCGACCCTGCCCGCTCTAACTGTACCAATAATTAATTTTAATTTACTAATTTCCGACAAATGCAAAGTTGTTTCTTATATTTTATCACTTTCAAACTTCTTACGTATTACTATTATATATCTATGTACTATCTATTATATACATATTTTCTATAATTTCAGAGAGAAAACTTTTGCATTACATATTTTGTATAGTAAAACTTTCTTACAGATCTTTTCCGCGACGGAAAAGTTACTCGTGAAACAACTTTTAAGAAGCTATCTTAGGATTCTATACAAAATTAATATTAAATAAAGAGAGATTTTTAAATTAAGTTAAATAAAATACACATATTAGTTTTACAACAAATTAATTAAACAACGTGAATATTTTCACTCACAATCTCGAATAAAAAAGGATGTATCAAAACACATTATACAGCTTAACCGACTTTAATGGAAAAACAAATGTGATCGAGATAGATAACGACATCTTTAATGGATTGTTCATACGTACAGAGAGTTAATGTTTGTATATAAATGTGTTGGTTGATCTTAAACAAACTTAAACTGCGAAGCACTTCCTCATCATATGTGTGGTCAAAATGCAATATAATTAGTAATACAACACATAACATACATATAAAAAAAAATCATTGTATATATAAGTAGATGCATACTTTTTTTTAATAACATTTATTTTAATTATATGTATATTATATTGAGAATTAAAGTAAAAATATTATTTTAAGCAATGACATTTGACTTACTTAATTGTTTAATCGAATTCAAAGTTAGAAGAGTTTCTACAGGGGATGACAACAACAAATGGAACCGATAAAAGCAGTGAATACGATAAGATTGTTTTAAATAAACTTCAGTTAGGTTTGATTTTCTATTTTAGCTAAGCTAACGTTTTCGCTACCGTAAAGTTTTGTTCATATAATTTAACAGAATAAATATTATTAGATAAATAGAGTTGGTACAGTAATATATTTCAAGTTCACAATTTTAAATAAAAACCAATATTTTTACGTACGAGTTGGTATCTTTCATTTGGCATAACAATCACAAAACTGCTCTTAAATTATATTAATGATAAATAGAATTGGCTTTTGTTAATTCTATTTAAAATTAATTTTGTATAGCATTATTCTATTTCTACAATAGTTAAATATTTCATTATAAAATGTCAATGTACAATAGTTAAATATTTCAATATAAAATCTATGCGAAAAGACTACGACTTACATAGCTGATTATTGGGTCTTCTTCTGTGGTTAAAAAAATGTAAAGGATATGTATCTTTAGCTTAAAGCTGTACCTCGCAGATACCAGAATAGGCAGAAGGAACCTGAGTGTCCAGTGTAAAGATATGGAGTATCCATTCCCTATTAGCACGTCCGTTCTCCACTTCGCGTAGAATTCTTAAAACAGTGCGTGTTAAGTGGTAGAATTAAACACTACCCTCTGCCTTATAAGTTCCGCATGGAAATGATAGCTCCACATATTTCATTCTCCCCGAATGAGAATCGAAGCTGCACCCTTCACGTTTAGTCAGACGCCTATGTCCCTGCGGCCGCGGGTAAAAAAGACAAAACTGATGATATAGAATTAATAATAATCGTTCTCTTAGACTTGCCTCGTTAATGACAAAGAATCTACTCAGTGATATAGTTACTAAATAAATGAAGGATACTTCTGGACGTTAATTAATTGTCTTTGAAATGAGAATATCGATTTTATTACTCAACTTTCTCACGCCGCGGCTTAAACGTGAAATTTCTTATCGGAGATACCGCTGTTATTGAAATATTTTATTTAAAAAACAGGTTCACTGTGTTTCTGCATGCATATAAAACAAGATACGCAGTGTGAATATCATGACACTTCGTTTTCTATTTTACACCGAGCTTAACACATTTTGAGATGAGCAAAAGTACTCGGAGTTTGCTTTTACCGTCAGTAAGAATTACATGCACAACCACTACGTTGATATACTATACACTGTACAGTGATACAATGGTAGATGCATACTTTTTTAAATTACATCCTTTTATAAAAACTATTACAGTTCACGCTGTATACCGCAAATTGCAGGAAAGACAGAGAGAACCTGAGAACTTAGTATTAAAACACTTTCCGTTCGGATACATTTTTTCATTGTACGTTAAATTCTTGAGACTATATGTTGAGTGATAAAATTCATCGCTGCGATTTGCCTTATTACAAAAGCCAAGAAATGAAAAATATAAAATGTTTAGTTTCCCCCAGTGGGTATCAAACCCACGACCGTTGTGTTTACATTAGCGTTAGTGTTTGCCTCTTCTTCACGGCGGTCCTAACCGCTCATACATACACATACCGTGTATATCGTATGTATATATGAAAATTATGATGTACGTAACTGTAAATGATGTAGGTATAAAAAGTAAAATTTATGATAGTTTTATAGTTTCTCCTCTATTTTAGTTGCAAGTAGAAATTTTAGTCTTTTCATCGCATTTAAAGTATAGAAAAATTCAATATCAAAAATTTTATATTAAATTGAAAAAATGTTAAGTACATGTGCATGTTGATATATTACCTTTATTAAATATATTATGATTCTCGTTTCAAAGACATTAGTCATTAAAAGATCAAAATTAATATCAAAATATCTATACTTTAAATTCAATTTTTATTACCATATTATGATCATAATGTGTAAATTTGTAATTAAAAAATATGTTTAAAGTTACTTACTATATCTGTAAGTTACCTAGGTTACACATTTTAATAAAACTGATACAACCAAGCGATTAGATCAAATTTATTTTAAAATATCCTTTAATATAATATCTATATACCATTACAAATATTATCAAATTCAAGTCTATATTATTCTACGTATGTGAAATATTAATATTTGATTTACTTATATGCCTGTTGTGGTGTATCCGTGTGACTGTATTCGTGACAGAATGTAGGTTCGAGCTCCATTCGAGAGAATGAAATATTTAATATTTACTAATAAAATATTTAATATTTTCGTAATTTTACTCTGGGAACAAGATAAAGGCGGCGTTGAGTTTGGTCGCTCAACACAAAATGCCTCGAATTCGGAAAATTTCGGAAAGTGAGAAACGGAATGGAGTGTCTTTACACTAGATTTTCAGGACCCCTCTGCCCACCCTGCCATGTTCGAGATACAATGTAACACTAAAAAAATGGTTCAAAAACTTGATGTTATAAATAAATGTGTATTTTACGCTACAAATAAAATAATTCAAGTGTAGTTATGACGTCGTTTTTAATTCCATCCACGTACAAGGTTTTAATGGATTACACTCATTTATCTTTTAACCATTTCTAATTAAAATATGTTTCTAAAATCATTTAAAAATGCAACTGTATGTATATTTGTGATCATTTACATTATACTTATCAGCTGTTGGAACATGTAATAGTCAGTCCTTCCTGACGGCGGCCATTGAAGATCTAATAATAACTTGATTAAGAGCCGCCTGTTACTGACAGTTCACGTCATGTGATAGGCCCGAGATCGTTTACGCTGATGTCGCAATGCACAGTAACTTACCATTAAATTTATATAATATAAAATAGTCTTGTACATAATATTTTTTTAATCATATTAATAAAAAATAGCTTATCATTAAAAATTACTTGCCTCCTTTTAGTCACACGAACACTTTAAGACTGTATAGTGCTAGAACGCTCCAGTGCCTCCCCGCTGGTGTGATAAATGATGACGAACTGCTACTAAGCACGCCACGTCCGGAACGTCAACGAAAGTCAACGGAACTACAAATAGCTACGCGGAATGTAAAAAGAAGGATGAAACAGAACATGAATGAATTATTAGGTGAGATGGATCGAATAAAATGAATAACGTGTCTGGGTCACGTTTAGATTTTTGTGCTACTTAAGCTAGAAAACAGGGTAGTGTCAAACGATTGGCGAAGTACAATCCATCGTGTAGGTAGATACAGGATCACAAATAGACTGTACTAACAATAGGGCTGTCAGTTTAATTATCGAATGCGAAACTTAAGGCCGTGATTTGTGTTTTACAAGAGCTAAAATTTTATCGATTTTCATATCGAGAGGAAAACTGAAAAACATGTTTAGACGTTTTGTTGTCTTTGTTTCCGCCGAGTTACAGTTAAGGCATGTTGAGTGGTAGAACGTCGCCCTTTGCCTCATTACCAGAGAAACAAAGTAAAAAAAAAAAGTGAGTGAGGTGAGAGATCCGACGAGAATTTACGGAACACAGTATAGGTAACACCGATCAGGAGGTCACGTAAAAAATATAGAGATCCCCTGGAGTATGTACGAATAGCTTGATAAGAAATTCATGTTCTTTGGCTATCGTCCTAGGCATAAAGATTGAGATTAAAAACATACAAAATTTTGTGGGCTTTTTTCACCAAAATCGTTGATCAATTTGCTACAGTAGTAAATCGAGATAAGTGCGCGTCAGACTTGATAAAGCAAGGGGTTTCGACTTTTCAAACCAATTTTTAAGGAATCGACGAGAAAAAAATATCCATACGCTTTTTATAAACTTTACTACAAACGCAAATTTGTAAACATTTTTTGTTATGAATAGATATCAATGTCAAACTCAAAATTTTGAATAAATTTTCACTTACTGTAAATTTAAGCAAATCTTCTTTGATTCAAGTTGATCTTGATTAGTGCATATGTAACCGCGACCGATTTTGACGCAATTTAATTTCATTACGTATTTCTGTGATCAAAAGGCCTTGATAGACAGATGATCCTTGAGATGATCTTTTAAAACATTTTTTTTTAGCCTCACGCTGTATCCCGCACTAGGCAGGGCAGGCAGAGGGAACCCGGGAACCTAGTGTTAAGACACTCCGTTCCACTTCCGTTCTCCACTTTCTGCCAAATTTGAGGCATTGCGTGTTGAGTGGCAGAACTCAACTCCGCGCTTTGCCTTATTACCAGAGCGAAGAAATGAAACATTAAATATTTAAATTGAAAATATGAAATATTTCATTTCTTCAACTGGGGATCGAACCCAGAACCTGTCGGTTGCAGTCACACTCTTGTGCCGCTGCGCCACGACAGGTCTCAAGTTATAATATTATAACCTTACTTATAACATTATAAGAGTTACATTTTTTCGTTTCCAAAACAGAGAACCTTTAAAAAGCAAAATTTGTATAAAATTACTGGTCTTTACTGTTTGTCGTATGTCTCTTTTAATTTTTAAATTTTTCGTGATAAAAACTGAACAATCAAACAAAAATTAATAGGAATTTATAAATAAATGATCGTATTTATATTAAATATCTGTAATTAATATAATAAAAACATTTTTACAAAACTTTTTTTTATTTCTTATCTGGATGGATCTGGATCTGTGGACACCTATTCAATTTTTTTTATTAAACACACAACACAAAAATATATATATTTTTTGTTATTTTATTTCCCGAAAATATAAATATTTGCTTAATTTTCATACAATACAAAATAGTATGAATATTAATTTTAGCTTTGCTATCTCCAAACCAAGTTAAATATAAGACTAAATAAGTATGCAAAAGAAAGGTATAGTCTTATATTAAAATTTTAATTCGAATAATATTTTTTATTCATTCTTTAACCGGATCAATCCGTATATATTTATTTAGTACTATACGTTATCACACACCCCTCTGTTTGATTAGTCTCAGTCTCTGTTTGATTATCTAAGTTAATCTGACTAAAAACATTTCTTTTTAATTTTATAATATAGGAAAATTTTAAAATATTATTACTAGTATTGTTATTTTTACAGTAACTTTTTTTGGTGCACGTGCAACGAAACAGGACGTAGGTTCAAAAAAGCTTTGTATTTAGTTTGTAAACGGTCAAATATTTTAATAAACGCTTAAAGTTTAAGTGGTCAAAACAGAATAAACCTACATATATGTAAATTTCGAATAAAAGAGCGTGAATATAAATATATTCGTTAGAGTGTAAAGCTAGCTTCCAACACGCTCTGAAATTAAACCAATTCATTTAACGGTGCTGCAAAAATAAGATCGTGAAGTTTGCACTGACCGCAGTTAAGCGGTCGGAGCCACTGTTAATTTTACTTCTCGTATAACCATGGAGCGGCATTTTATAAATAGTATAATGCAGATAATAAAATAATAATTACAATAATTTCACCTTATTTGATAATAGCCAATTACATTAATTATTATATAGATATGTAATCTTTTTAATAAAATTAAAACGAATTTACTCAATAACACAATCAAAGACTTTTAATTGTTGTTTTTTAATGAAGAGATTGATGACAATGGACAAGACGAAAATGGTACGCTGTGGTAGTGTTAAACGCTCCGGTCTCTCTGGTAACCCCGTTAGGAATACATACATACATGATTTTAAGCTTTAAGCAATGATCTTAGTGGCGCAGCGTGGGGCACGCTGCGCCACTAAGATCATTCTCAGTTTTCGCCACATTGCATGTTGAGTGGTGGAACTCAGTACCGCACCTAAACAAACAGAGCTACAAAATAAAAATAGTAATGAAATATAATGATTTCCAAATAATATGAAATATCGAAAACTCTTAGTAATATATGTTCTTTTTTCGTGTACAACAACGTAACATAAAGCGTGACAAGATCGAGTATTGTGAATATTCCCAGGAGGAAATACATTGAAACGACAGCGATAGCCATGAGTAGCTTTAGTAAGTAAATAATAAATTTCTTTGTCCTGTTTTTGTACATATTATATTTGTATAATAGATAAAGTAGATCAAGGTATTTCACCTTTGAATGTATATTATATCTTTAAATGTCATGATGTAAATCAACATGGACTTTTTTTAACGGATTTGACATTTTATCTGTCTTCTTACCTAATTTGTAAATTTACAAAAGTTTGTACAGTATTTTTAAATTTTATGAGATTTGAAATAAAGAATATGATGTTTTTAAAAAGAGCCTTATATCTTGTCCTTATATCCTCACCCGTAATGTTTAGTTAGCAACATGCTAAGCAAAAGAAGAAGGAATAAAGCTTTAGATACAGTTAAAAGCTGTCACAAGATATCGATGTAGGTATATGTGATTACACCTAACTGATAATATTAAACTATTTCTTAATGAGAAATTACATTCTGCCATAGGAACGTAAGCTGGTGCATTCCTTTTGCGTATCCTGTATACCATACACTCCATACAGTTACTATTAATACCACACAAATTGTTAACCGTCATTAACATACGTAACGATGCTCACAGTCGTCACTAGCAGAGTGCCATATCTATTTTTTTTAAAAATGATTTTAATTTTGTCAGACTTATTTTGGTTTTTACAGAGTCACACGACGAGTAGGGAAGAGGATGTTACTTCCCTGAGAAGTACGTGGGTGCTTAAGAGGAGCCCTTTGTTTACTGCCTACAACTAAGTATCTTTTAAGTTTATTTAGCCTAACTTCTACATATGTATTTATTGTTTTTATTTTGGTTACTAATAGGAATTATTGTACTACTTGTTACCGATCTACGGCTTCGCCTGCTTAAACTTATAGATTATATAGCCACATTACACAAAATCTATACATACTTTGTTGCGTATATGTTTCATTAAAATCCTTTTGGTAGTTTTTACTAGAAAATGGAAAAAAAAAACATCCATTCATACAAACCTTTATATTCATAAAATTTATAGCAATTATTGTATTGTCAATAACGAAAAAAATTTTAATCATCTGTCCTTCATTTCATATCATTTCACTATATTCAAATAACAACAATGTTCTGCCAAGAAACTTTCACATAAATTACTTTTTTAATCGTAACTCTCTTCATTAAATCTAAACTTGTAACAAAATATATAAATATAACATATATAAATAGTTATGCAAATTTCAGGAAAACTTTTGCATTGTAGGTCAACTCATTATAAGTTACTTGGTAGCGTAGCTTAAAGTAAAAGCAATGCTCAATGCAATTATATACAGATAAACTTTAAAGTTGTTAAACAGATGAGTTCTGTGCTTCTTTATGTATATGGATCGTATATCCGTGTCGTTGAACTTTTCATATCAGTTTCTTACAAGAGACACTGCTAAATAGATTAGAGGTCGTAAATGTTTTTATCTCTTAAACGAATTGTTCATATAAATACAGTCTCTTTTGTCATTGTCATATAAAGTAATGCTTTGCTTCTTTTAAATATATTTAAAAAATATATACTCTATAGTAGGTATATTTTTCATATGTTACTTTATTTCCTGAAACAGATTGAATGTGCAGTGAAATAAAGTAAATGAATAAAATCCCTTCTATTAAATCAATTGTTAAAATTTTATTTGGATCTCAAATAAAATACGCAGATATTTTTCAATGTTATTATAAAAACTCTTTGGAGAGGAAAGCTTTATTCCGTTTACTGATCAAAGACTTTTGTAATTCGTTATTCGCTCGAAATGCTTTTCCACAATCTTAATTTGAAAGTAGATTTGTGGTAATGAAACTAATATCTTTATGAATTGGATCTTCTAGTAAAATTTTACTTAACAATACAAAAGAATGTCTAGCTCCGTTTCTTTGTAAAAATATTTTTTTGTCTCCTTTACCCGACTACGCGCCAAAAAGGAGGATAGTATGTTTATCAATCTGTGTATGAACGTTTGTATTTATGTATGTATGTTTCTATGTGACGTCGTAAAGACCAAACACCAGTTTTGTGTAATGTTTTAAAAGAGTAAAATCTCTTAAAAATTGACCAATTCATCCGTCTCCCCTGCGATCTTGCGAATAAAAACGAGGAGAATATAAAACAAGAACAAAAGTAAATCTCAGTATTATCATTAATGAATATTGCTTAAGAATTCAGACTCCTTATTTTGTTAACATCATCGAAAGCATTGATGCCTTTGAGCTTTGATGTAAGATTTACATCGCTTGGGTAATTAAGCGTATTTCTTTTTTTTATAACGTATTCAATTTTAAGAGTTGTGAGATGTTTATCTTTTTGTACAGTATATTGTTAACTTATTTAAAATAAAGAAACTTTTGTGAAAATTATTATAGTGGATTAAATCAAGATGTTGTTATTTTATGTATAAATCAAAGTCATGACATTAGTTTAACTTATTTATTGACCCAAACAAATTATATTTAACTAAGATATGACAAGACTTGTCAATTTGACATTTTTTGGTTAAATTTAATAGCAATAATATATATTATACATATTTGTATTTCTATTTATTACGAGCACCCCACGTGTGGTCCACACGTGAACTGCTTGAACTGTATGAATATTTATTTAACTACTGTATATTCCAGTGAGAGTCCAAAAAATCTATTTAATTGTTGTTTGTTTGGGTTTTGGTATCATCTAAATAGTAATATCGATTAACAAAATATAATTATTTGAAAGCACAGACAGGCAGTTTAATCTTATTTATATATATAGTTGAAGAGATACATGACATTTCAATAAGGCAAAGTGTGATATCTCTTAGATTAAATTAAATTTTGATTTTACAAATTTAAATGAAACAACTTTAACCCGATTAATCACGTAAAATATTGATTTATATCAATATTCGCAATTTATACGGATCGATACGAAAATCTAAGATACTATACGATTGACTTTTAAATCTCTAAAGATGTATATTTGTTAAAACAATAAGTAAAAATGTATTTATTTCAATTTTTATTTCATCTAATATTTTCTAGCATCCTCTAAGAAATATTACTATGAGGTTATAAATAAGAGTAGTATGTTATGTCGTAAAATATTCATCTGCTGTGAAACTATATTAATAAATCCCAATGTGGCATGGACTTGGCTGTAAAAGTTTTTACGAGAGATTTTCCCTGTTTCTGCTAAAGTAATTTGTGGGTCAAATTTCGCGGACAATATAGTAATTGAATAAATGCAGCGGCGTTATGTAATAGGTAGCTATATCATTGATGATTAAACATGTTGTTCAAACAAATATCAATGTAAGTTGTTTTATTTTGTAAAGTTATATTGAAATAAACAATTCCACGCTGTATCCCGCATATAGCATAAATATAGTTTAGGCTGAATTTCTTCAGCTGTTAAGTGGTAAGATGCGGCGACCCTCATTTTTCACCTAATTTTAAAAATCAATGTCTCATAATGAAACTCAATGGCGCTCTCCGAGTGGTAATTCCGTCGTCTTACATCCAGACAATATGAAGCTACATCACGGCGGCCTTAATAAAATTGTTTTTATTTGTTTATTTTTTATTGCAGCTTCACGTATATGACAGAGTAGACCGAGGGACCTTGAGGACCTAGCGTTTAGACACTCTGTTCCGTTCTCCACTTTTGACGGAGTTTAAGATACTGAGTGTTTAACGGCGGAATTCATCGCCTCGCTTCGCTTTGTTACCACAGCGAAGAAATAAATATATTAAATAAATCTATCCTCAACAGTTACACGTTTATGCTCCTGCGCCACGACTGGCACTTATGTAATAAAGGTATTTTAGATCATCATCGTATATATTTAGAATGTATCTGTGGTATGTAACTATAGTAGTTTTATCTTATCATTATCTCTCTGTCAAACCTTTCATATCAGATTCCACTGACAGATAGATGACCTGGCTTTGAAAATAATATAGCAGTAGAATAATTTTAATCTAAAGATGTGACGCTTTTGAAGAACATTTAAAAGCATAAAAGCATTTCGATAAACGTTTTTACCGTCAATTATTTTGCAATCAGGTATTATATTAAAAGTATAGTTTGTATCCGCAGTATTTACTAAGATAGTGTTTGGTTTGTTAAAGTATCAAGATCGTAAACAAATAATAAGGATCTTATAAACAAAGATCTTCAATAAGTAATAAGAAATTTGCAAGCTTGTTGTAGCTCTATACTGTATCAGAGAGGGGACCTGTAAGCCTCGTGTTAAATGTACACCCTTCCTATTAAAAGCTCTTTGGTTCCCGATTTTCCGCCGATTTTTCGAGTCGGTACATTTTGACTCTCGGAGCTCATTGTCGTGCACGTAAACTGAACAGGGAACTAAAATATCAAATATTTCGTACTTATCGAATCGAATTTATTTTTTATATTTTACACGTTAACTTATTTATAACTATAAATTTAGTTATACTTGTACTCTAAATTTACATTTAATATTATTGTGGTTGCGGCAAGATTTTTAAATTTATTTTAAAATAATCCAACATTCATGAAAATTTAGAAACTGAATCTGGTTGATTTATTGCTGTGAAGTGAGGTAACTCAGTGGAGATGCCGATCTTAAGAGACAAAGAGATTTCAAGACTCGATAGACGGCTGCGTAGAGTAAAAACAAGTTAATTTATAGGATGTATTCTGATGTAAAGTTTTTGAGATTATATGGAAGAAAACCCCACCAAGAAGTTAACCTACAATTCAAATTAATAATGTCTTTCAAAGTGAGTTTAAAGATCAATTTACTGACTTTGCAAATGGTCTTTGAAAATTCTCCGAAAGTCTTTTGCAGTTGTAATTGATGGTGTACCAAGTAATTCGCAAATAGTTATTATAGATTTAAAAAGCAATATAAAAGCAACTCTCAGAACTGAACTTAAGGTAAGCCTTACTTACTCAGTAGTTTCTACAAAAAAAAGAGATATTAACTATAAAGAATTAAAAAGTTTGCCTAAATCTCGCACTCACTACTTACATATCAGGAGAGGAACTTGGTAACCAAGTGTTAAGAAACTTCCTCAAACTCTAAGTTCTTTAGGCATTGTGTGTTGAATTGAGAAACTTAACTTTACGCTTTGCCTTGTCACCAGAGTAAAATATTAAATAATATATTTCTTCGAGTTGAGTTCGAACCGATAAAAAACTACACTCATTGATTACAAAACATGTACAAAAATAATATGATGCTGTACCAATTCAAATAAATTTATGTAATATATACTCAAATCTCGGTGTCATTTTATTTAACACTAGCCACCCGCCCGCGATTTTGTCCGCTTGAATTACACATTTTTGTTTACTAATCTCTTACTGATTTTTTGTTATCACTTATTTTTTGTTCTAATAAAATTATCACTTTTAATACATCTTTGTCAACTAAAATTGCAGATAAATGAAAAAAATATGGTGATTTTCATAAACATTTTTGTTAACTGACGTGTTTTTTTTGGAAGGGAGGTTGCCAAAAATAATAGTGACAACTGCATTTAAATCAGGTTAGCCATAGTTAGAAACGCACATACAAACATAAAAACAGACAAAAATAATTAAAATCATTGTTTTGGGTCATATTACATTAGTCCCCTAAAGCATCCCCTATAAGTTTTTTTAATATATCTTCCATGTACTGAATGTGATCAGTGCCAGTCTTATTATAAGTATAGATAACAGAATGTAAAGCAAGAATAATATCATTATAGTGCAGTTGCTAAGAGAGAGTTGAGTTTGACTATAGGAGATGGCTTTGGAATTTAAATACCATACGAAGGTTTATGTATTCAAATACATGCAGATTTATGCTATCATAAATAATATAATAATCAACAAGTACTTTAACATGTCAGCTTTCAACGTTCAAAACAATTGAAAAACAAACAAGCGTTGACGTTTTATATAAGACAATTTATTAACTTATTCCTTCCATTAGGCACTGAAGAGCAAAAAATAAATAGCTTTAGTTAAAAAGGCATTTAATGACGCAAAATATTTTTGTTGAATGCTACAGAAGTCTCATAAATTATCAGAACAAATGTCACAAGAATTAAAGAACATTTGGTGTTGTCATCCCAATTAAGGTTTAATCCATCATTGCGCTCTCTTCATTTTATTAACAAAGAGATTATCTGCGAACTGAGCATTAATGTGATTCCAAGTGCGGATTATCTTCGTCATTTTTGTATAAAACAATATCAGCCATTATCTTTGTTTTAGTCTAAGTAAATAAGATATATCGTGAAAGAAAGATATAATTTCTACACTTTGTCAAACTAGATTAGAAACAAAATACTTTAAAAACTAATGTCCATATGGAATTCGTTTGCGCTGAAATGTGTGTTTATGCACCTATAGTAATATAAATCAATAAATACAAAGTAATATTGATGACTGTAATACCTAAGGTTAACTATCATTAGAGTTACTGATCAAGTGATGTTTTATACTATTTACTTTGTAAGCATGTTTTACAATTAATAAATATGACAACTTTAAGCAATTAATCTACATAAAATATTTATACATATAACAAATCTGTAATTGATCACTGTCGTCGTTGTCTGCACGTGGAAGATATATTCAGAAATATCTTAAAGGGATGTTTATAAAAGTAAAAAGGCCCAAATTAGATATTTTTTATTTTTTATCTGTTTGTCCGTTTGTCTGTTTGTCCGCTCGTTCGTTTGTCTGTTGGTCTGTGTCTGTGCGTTTGTACGCGCTAATCTCAGAAACGGCTTACCATATTTAAATGCAATTTAAACTTTAATATTATTTTACGATATACATATTGTATATTATCTTACGATATATCAACATATTGTAAGTTATAATATTATTAGAACAAGAAAGTAACTCAGGTTAGTAAATAAATTAGTATAATCAAAGCGGGCGAAGCCTCGGGCGGGACGCTAGTATGTTAATAAAATTGAAGTATTTGTAAGCAATCAATTAAAAAAATGTTCTGAGCTGATTTTTATGAAACTTTCAGTGAACTTCAGGGGTTATCCCGGAATCGAAGTGGGGGAAAACATGTTAAATTATTATGAAACAACGAAACATTTTTCTACCAAATACAATAATCTTTGCGAGCAAAGCGAAACATTACCAACAGATTACCATTATACAAAAACTTAAACTGTAAATATTATAATGACTAATTTATTTCTTATATCAAATATTTGAAATCCAATCCGTCCAGTTTTAATTATAAAAAACTAATATATGAAACGTTTTGACATGTATCAGAGACAATAATAGAAGCAAAGACGTTACATAATCGTGACTAAAAGAACATTAATGTCACAAATAAATGCTCTAATCTAATCTAAATTAAACTCGAAATCATTTAAAAAAGCAAAACAGCATAATTTAATTTGCAGTAATTAAAGTGAATGCATATACAGCAATTATTGTAAATTCAAATTATAAACATAGGTACTGCTGACATAAAAGTCTTTCGCCACTTAACGAATTTCAATTAATAAAACTACCAAAGCTGAATGACCGCCTGTCTGTAAATTCACGCCCAACTTCGATAAATTACGTGGATTAAAACGCCACAGAAGCGAGGCACGTTGTCGGTGTTCATTATTGCTTGACTGAATTATAATTAAAATGTATTTTTTTGGTTATCATTTTTTTTACATCATCATCGTTTATGCTACTTGTTTTTGTTTTTATTTTTTTTATTCTTCTGCTTTTTAATATGAATATATTATAAAAAAATGAGTTATTAAATTCAAGCTAAAACAAGCGTCCCATTGGATGTGCCAGACATAGACCCACTGGCCAGAAACAGTTTGATCATGATCATGATGAAATAATCTGGTTGCAAAACATATCTGGCCTGTCGTGGCGCAGTCACAAGCGTGTGACTGTTACCGAAAGGTTGTGGGTTCGATCCCTACTCGAGGAAATTAAGTATTTAATATTTTTAACTTAAATATTTAATGTTTTCATTTCTTCTCTTAAGGCAAAACGCAACGTTGAGTTCTGCCACTCAACGCACCCAACGCAATGCTTCCAATTCGGTAGAAAGTGGGAAACGGGAGTGGAATGGAGTGTCTTAAGTTCCCTCTGCCTACCCTGCCATGTGCGGAATACAGCGTGAAGCTGAGTAGTGATAATTTTGTATATTTCTTATTTTATATTTAACTTCAATATGGTTTTGATTTTCTAATATCAGATGATCTTATGATCATTGTTTTTATAAATAATACAAAAATTTTCAGTTCATTATTTTCTAAAAACACAACGTGAAAACATAAAATATTCAGATTGTACAGAAGCTTAAGGAGGCTTGAACCTTCATTTTCATGTAATCGTAATGGAATGGAAGCGAAGCAAACAAGTAATTAATAATAACAGCATTCGTAAAACGAAATGTGTTTCGCGAGTCCAGTTAGTATTTGTTGCTTAAGTCATAACAATTTGAAGGAATGAGTCTCGCAAATTGGTATTTCTCTATTTCAATTTAATTGCGATCCCTCGCGAGAAGTTCAGGCTTAATATTAGACTTGGTTAATATTTACAATAATTGTTTTCATTAAGTTAATTAAGGCTACAGCAAACATCCAATAAAATAAGAACAATGTTTCGCAGACGTTCTATGTAATTTTATCTAATATTATGTCAATACATCATGTTTTTGTAGTAACCAGTATTTGTAATTGAAAATACTTATTACAGTGGATTCTTTTAATAAATATATATTTCTCAGTTTGCTTGCTTGGCTACCAGTCAATGGTTGTGTTAAAGAAGTCTTCGTTTAGTTTTTGAAGACAACTGCTCAAAGAATCTTTTTTTTAACATTTATATAATGTTTATTATGACATTTTTGTGATTTCAATAAAATGATTTTAAGCACTAGTTTATTATTATTATTTATTCGTTTTCCATTAAAAAATCTTTTCTTGTGCGATGTTAAATATTGTTATTTATGCTGTTTGTGGTGTATTTATTTTGCTATTGTATTTCATAACCACATATTCCCTATTTTTGTTGTTGCATAAAATATTCTCCTGTCTTCTTACAATCAAAATTTCGGCATCTGAAGCATAATAATTAAAGATAAAAGTAAAATATTACAACAATAATATTGCAAAAAAAAGTTTACACTGTTCTCAATATTTTTGCAGTTATGTACTTGCCTTTCTATAATTAAACGCAGATTCTTTTTTTTTTTTCAAAATATCGTTAGGTTACTTCTAACTTTTATTGTGCCCATTTATTATTCTTTAAGCTAGAAACAGAAATAAATAACTTCGTTGCTTATATTTTCCTCAGTTAGATATTAATGTACGTTTCACGTAAGAAATGTACTACATGATTTATTATTTTTATTATAAATAATTTTTATTTTTATATTTATTTTAAGTTTTTTATAGCACAACTACAAGAAATAATGATATTACATATACGTTACACATTTTGGAATGTTAATTTTGTTTTACAATTAAAATAATACATAATTTAAAAGATTACCGGTAAGTATCGGTTTTTTAAACGTATATCGGAACGTAAAAGCCGTGCTCAAAGGGATTTGAGCAAATGATCAGTTGATTACAGTTTAACGAATGTACGTTTTGAAGTGTGAAACGCAAAAAAGTTAACTTCGTGCTTAAAGATTTGACATTACTCAGATGAGTATTTGCGGTTTTCTCAATTCAGAAACCGGCCATTAATGTCAAAAAAAAAGAATCTAAAAAGAAATCTACTGTTTTAGTGGTGATTTAACAAAATATATACATTTCCATTTTCTTATAAAATATTTATTATCTTGTAATATTTGTTTGTAACACACATATATTATACAATCACTATAACTTTTTAGCATTCAGACCATTACGCTTAACTTAACAAAGCGACATGGAGCGACATACTAAAACAACAGTAACTGCAATAAATCGAATATTTAACAGTATTTACCCGTCATTAGTTATATTCTGTTTACGTTTCTGCTCTGTAGGAAATTCTTAATTAAAACAAATAAATTAGTGTTGTGTGACGTGGATGTCGGAGAGTAACTATTAAACATTTACATTATTGACTAAAAGTAGATACATTTAATATATACATACAAGTTAAGAAAAATATATAACATTTTAAGATATCAATATATTATTCATGACAAAAATTGAGTTTAACATAGTACTACAGTTTTTACATTTTTTTAAAATACATCTTGTGTATAGCTATCTAACATACTCAAAGAAATAAATAATTTAATATTTATATTTCTTAGCTGTGATAACAACTTCCGCCACTCAAAACGCTATGCCTCAAATTCAGCAAAAAGTGGAGAATGGCCTACCTGATACAGCGTAAAGCAAATAAAATCAAGTATTTAAGTATGTTTCTAATTAGTCATTACATAAATTACATATAAATTTGCAATAAAGTATCAAAACCAACGTGTTTATGTTATCGTATGTTTACGGATATCCAATAATCACTGTTATGTAGTGCTCGATGAGCAAAGAGTAATTCCTCTCTCCTGAGGCATGAAAATATCATCATCCGTTTAAGTTATTTTGTTAACTGAAATGTTTCGAACACAACAACAACTTTAATAATTGTTTGTTAATGAACTATCGTCACGCAATACTGAATTGGGTCACTGCAAGTGAAATTATGATACTCGCTTTTCATAACAAACTATAATTAAATCTATCTATCTAGCACAAAAGAATATTTTTTCTTGTAATTTTTGTGTTGTCTATGCCCGTCGTGAGGCATACACGTGCGAATGTAAGTAACAGGTTGTGGGTTCGATTTCCATTCACAGCAATGACTTATTTAACATTTTCCTTTTCTCTAGTAACAAGGCAAAGCGCGGCGTTGAGTTGAGTGAATCCGTAAGTAACTATCATATCTATCTAACATCGTGGCGCAGAAGCGGTATCGTAGTAGAAAATGGTGTTTGTGGATTCAATCCAAGTGAAGTGGTTCAAAATAAAAACAAAGAACGGGGTCATGAGTTACGTGATTCAAAATGTTTCGGATTTGAACTGAAAACGGAGATTTTTTTAGGTAAACAAACATTTTGTTATGGAATTAATATTTCCTATGGCGACCAGACATTCCGTTTTAAGCGGTCCCATAGTGATTGTCATAAAGGAAAACTGTCGTGATAAGAACGAAACTATCGTATCGAATAAGAATAATAATCAAAAGGAAGACACATTCCATAATACGACACTTAAAACAGATATCCCGTTTTGAGCCGAAAAAAGTGGCCACAATAGATATACCTCACTGAATGCTTCTAGATATGTAATATCATAATAATTCATACTTAGGTACTTACGGTGGGTGTTTCCCGGAATAGCTAAAATTCATAATTACTTAACCTGAAATTTATGAACGTTAAATTAATAATAAGTAGATAGTTTATTTAAGGCTATTTAAGGCAGGATAGTTTACTTATTATCCCCACATGCGGAAATGAAATATTTAATATTTTCTAATGTCTTTGATTTTCGCGATTGTTATACATTTTAAATGAAACACTTTTAAACGGATTAATCGCGTATATTGAATGGTAAACATTTTGGGAAACCCGACGTTTACGGGTAGACTACCCGTGACCTCGGACTACTGTAAAGTGTTCGAAACGTCGGGTTTCCCAAAAATGTTTACCATTCAATATACGCGATTAATCCGTTTAAAAGTGTTTCATTTAAAATGTATAACAATCGCGAAAATCAAAGACATTATTATGTGAACCAGTACGGACTGGAAAACGCAGTCTACCCGTAGATACAAAACCCGTAGATATAAAATATGTAATAAAAATAATAGATTGTTCCTGAAATGTATCTAATCCACAGATAGCTTAAAAATGTCTTATAAAGTTTTAACCGAAAAGGATTTAAACTTTCCTCCAGTTCAGGTTTATAGTCTATAAAATGTTTCAACAAGCTGCGAAGGTCTCGATGACATTTATTGGCAGTTACCGAAATGGGTCAACCGTTTGTGATAAATATAGAGTCCCATTGCGATTATTACTGTTGAAAGTTTTGATAATTTAATGCTATAATTACGATGCATTTGCCGTACCCATCGAATTTGTCCTGCCCATCGAATTTTATTTAGATGTTTTCGTAATTACGCTGAACACTTTAGTGAAAATCAGTATATCATATTATACATACAAAATAAAGTACAATAAGATATATGATCTTGATATTATATTGTTTTTTTAATGCTATTGCATATATGAAAATAAAATTGTTATCATTTCGTCTTTGTTTTTGAAATATTTTATCAAATGAATATTAATATTAACATTAAATGTTATACCTGCACCATAGGCGCCGCGGGGCCCGCCTGCGCCCGCTGAGGCTTTTGACTCGTACGGCGTACCACGCTCGACACGACGATCACCCTTCTCAGCTCCCTTATCTTAAAATGTCTCCTATCTTCTTAAATATTCATTTTCCGCGGTATGCTGTAAAAGATTTTTTAAAATACACACACCAACTGCATTCTTATAATTGTATAAAGAATTGTATTGTATTAAACAATGAGACTGTTACTATTCAATATTGAAAAGAGCAACTGTTGAGTTTCTTGCCGGCTCTTCTCAGCAGAACCGCATTCCGAGCCGGTGGTAATTTTATGTTTGTGACGATTCAAAAGTGCTTGCTAAGGCCTATTTGAATATTGAATATTTTGAATTTGAATAATTACTGTATTGTTTAAAATTGTTTCGAAAATATCCCTTTATTATTTTTCTGCAATTTGTACTATATACATAAAAGTGGTTGATGTGGGTTATACTTAGGATATAGTGTGCTAGAACTTTTGAAGGTAAACAATTTCGTCACACATGGTTTAGCTTAGCCTCGACCGTTTAAACAACGCACGGAAGTTCGCAATTTTGCCAGCTTTTTATTTCTATTTCTTCTCAACTCTTTTAGGTATTTTAGTGATGTTATAATATATAGCCTATAACTTTCCTCAACGAATATAAAAAAAATCGATCAAACCAGTAGTTGCATTTTTAATATGAGCAACTATAAATGCTACGACTTAAGATCGGTAATAATATATAGCCTATAACTGTCCTCAATGAGTATAAGAATTTTTCGATCGCACCATTCCATTTGTAATAGTAGCAGTAATGTTAGTAGTAATATAGATGCCAACTAAGTCTTAAATATTTAGTTTTCAATTCTTATTTCCCGATTACGAGGAAATATTTTAGTAAAATTGGATACTCAATTGTAATCATAACAAGAGTACCTTGTGTTTAGTTTCGTATGATGTAACAACATTCCTACGCTGGGTGGGTAAATCAGACTAGCTCTACCAGACATTGAGTACTATCTATCGAGCGCTATTAACTTCGTTATTTGTAAACAACGTGTATGTTACGTATTATTCTTGTTTGCTTACGCCATTGTGATAAATTAATACAACAGAAATAATTTGATGTTTTAATTTATATAAATATAATATTAATGTTACATTTTACTGCGCATACTTGCGGATATGTGGAATTTAATGCTAAATATTTTGAACAATGGATCTATTTAAAATATAGCGATTAATTCCAGTAGAAAATTAACAAAAATAACAATTTCTAGAATCAAGTTATATTATCTCTCTTTTCTTATCGTTCGTAATTATCTTAAAACCTATGGAGTTAGGGCCGAACTATGGCGCAATGACAATGACGGACAGTTATACAATAGCGAGCGAGCTCTATCTATTTGTACATATTTTTGTGCTCTAATCAAAGCGCGGCGTTGAGTTACGCCACTCAACACACATTAAAAAGTAAAATTTAAAAAATATATTTTAAAATTCACCAACCGTCTGGTCCTATTATAAAATAGGTCTGGCCCTATTATAAAATAGGTCTGGCCCTATTATAAAATAGGACCAGAAAAAGACAAAGTGCAGCGTTGAATTCCGCCACTGAAGACGCAATACCTCAAAAATTTGGTGTCTTAATGGGTATCCTAGCCTGCTATGTGTGTATGCCCTGTATCGCATACATGAAGAAAAAAAAACAAAAACAAGAAGAGAATTCTTAAATTATTATACTACAAGTAGAACTAATTGGAAATAAAGTAAATATTAGTTTAATGGTCAAGTGAAGGGTGTTATTAATGAATGTTTAGTTTTCGATACCATTTAAGTCATTGATCCTACTATAAATGCGAAAGCACGTTTTATTCTATTAAAAATAATTATGCTATTAAAACAGGACACAGTGAGCGGCTTATGTTGACTATTTTATATCAAATATTAATATTTTTATAAACGATATATTAAAGTACCTACCTACCTATCGTTTACAATGATGAAATTAAATCGCCGCCGGCAATAAGGTGCCTGTATAAAGAAAAAAGCAATGTATTTACGTATACTTATTGTCATAAAACTATACTTTTATTAGGTAAAAATAATACTTGAATTAATATATTATGCCTAATAGAAATATTCAGTTTCATATACACAGATCTGTTTTCATATATAAGAACGTATGCAGGTACGGTAACATATGTGTATGTAAATAAAAGAACATCAATATAAACGTCTTCCGCTTCCGTATAGCAATATGATAGCTAAATAAAATTTCTTCGTTACACAATTCAATTTATATCGAATGATATATATTTATATAAGCGTATTACGATAAAATAGACAATAACGTTATTTTCACGTCTTCATGTGCTACAATATACAACGTTAATATAATATTGTTATCAATAGCTTTCTCAATTAATTCAATAAATGAAATATTTCACGTAGGTATTGGAAAGACATGAAGAGAGGATGGAATGTTAAAGTGTAAATAATAGGATATTGGCACAGGGGAAGTGGTATATTAGATAAGTATGTTTAGTAGAGGCAGAAGATTCTGAAAATAGATGTGGCAAAGTGTATTGATCAATGTAAATGAAACAATTTTAATCGGATTAATCGCCTGTATTGGTTTTTATAAATTTTTGGAAGCCCAACGTTTTGAATACTTTACAGTAGATCACTGGTAGACAGGCTACCCGTCTAGACAGTTTACCCGTGATCACGAATTTTACAGTAGGTAAAATGTTATAGATATTATTATGGTGTTATATTTAATGGAAATGTAACACATTAACACTAACTTTCTAGATTCCCTCTGCCTATCTTGTAAAGTGCAAAATGTGGTATGAAAAATTATTAAAATTAATTTCTTTCATAGGGGTTTTGCTGGTTGGATAAGAAGATACACCTCACTTCAATGTTCACTTTCTGCCCATTACACGTATATTATGAACTGTAAGAAAAAAGGCTTCTCTTTTATAAAATATTAATTTACTGCCAAAGTTTTAATCTGTGAGTGCTAACACTATAGCTTCGATACCAGTGTTTCACTTGAAATATCTCTAACAACAGATACATAGATACACAGTCATAGTTACATTTTAGATAACCCTTATATAACTTACCTCGAGTCGTAACGATTTTATTTCTTTTTTAAATTGAACACGTCTCAAATGTTCGTAACACGTTTACAGCCATACATAAGGCTTACACGCCCAAAAACGCTATTGTTGGCACGTGTATGATTTGCCAATTGGCTGGAAATTCAAAACTATTTAGACGCGACAAAACTATCCAGTTTTTTTAATAAAAACTAGACATGTCTATTTCATCCTTTCACAGTTTTAGCTCGTACTATTTCGCTGTGTTTTATATAGCTGATTCTATTGACAGGCGAGAAGTGTGGCCAAACCGATACCGGCCGTTTAAACTTGAATATGAAATAATATTTTCTGACAATGCTATAGAGTACTAACGGTTAGCAAATTTTATATACATTTTACTTTTATATTACGGTGACGATTTTGCATGATTTTGCAGTAAGCATTAAAGTTTGTTTGTTAAATAATTAAAATAATTTTTATATTAAGTGCATGTGCACAAATAAAAACTATTTGTTACTTATGTAAAAAATATGTATAAATTGTATATTTTTGTTATTAAATTTTATGAAAAAATTACAATAATAATTTAAAAAATAAAAAAACAGTTTTTACGGATGGAAATGTGATGGCGACTGTTTTTGGGATAGTCATGGAGTTATTTTAATAAATTATCGTAAATAAGGAAAAGCCATTACAAGAGCATACTATGCATCATTACTTCACAAGCTGGAGGCAAAACTTGCGAAAAAGGGTGACATTTGCAGAAAAAGAACATCCTCTTTCACCAAGACAGCGCACCGTCTCACAACTCAGCGGTTGCCATGACAAAAATCCACGCTGGTTACGGTTTAAATTGCTTGACAATCCGTTTACTCTCCAGTGATTTCTTTCTGTTCTCTTCATCTAAAAATTGCGCTCGGAGGACTAAAATTTTCGTCAAATGAAGACACAATCACCTGATTGAATAATTGTTTTGCAGAGAAAAATACCGAGTACTATTTGGGGGTTACATAGACGGGGCATCGCTAGGAGAAGTGTGCAGAGTTACCGGGAGACTATATCGAGCATAAAAAAAAAAAAATCAGTATCTTTGTTAAATCAATCCCAACAGACCTGATATAATACTAGTGGACCGACTAGCACACCGAGCAGTGATAACTGACAACACTGTCCCACATGATGATAATCTCGTTAAAACCGAAAACAAAAGTTATCTAAATATTTGAACTTGGCCCACGATATTACGAGTGGAATATTAGTGTTATTATCATTGTGCCTATAGTGGTTTCAACAAACGGTTGATAGCAAAAAGCCTCGATCAACATCTTAAAACTGCCGCTTAGCATCAAAAAACGGTTAACAAAGGTAGTATTACTTTAAACAGCACGTATTATGGTTCCTTAGTCTGGAACTGTAGCCACCGGGGGCCTGGACCCTAGACCTAATCTCGCCGTTGGTAGAGATAGTTATATTATTTATAAATATATATAAACATAAATAAATAAATATATATTAAAAAATATAAAAATATCTTTATATAAATGAAAGAAATATATGCTTAAGTTGCCTTGCCCTTACTTCGAATATTTGTACGTCACGTACAAGTTTTTCTTATTTCTCATACTCGTATATTCTTTTATTCAAACACTATTAGTCTCGTCAAAGAGACTTCAAAAACACTCTCTAACAAAACTGACACAAAAATAGTTGTTTTAGTAAAATATTCAAATGGAATATGGATTGTACATAAAATTTTTAAATAATATCTCACTAATATATTAACGGGAGTTTCGAGTTAAAGTTTAATCTTACGAAATTAAATTTAAAATCAAGCATTTTATCTTCAGTGCCGGATGTCGCGAGAAAGCATAAGTACATATACAGTATATTGTATGTACATACATATAGAATAGGATTGTTAACAAAGTAAACATGTCTAATTGCATTTTTAGGAATGTAAACAGATTGTTCGATAATTACCCAGGACTATGTTCAATTACATAAAACCATATAAGGAATGAATAACTAGAGGTTGAACAATGTTTACTCAGTTCTAGAGTTTTAAAAATGCAATAGTTATTATATTTATTACAGACTTCATTTTATATATATTTTATCGTACATAATGTCAAAAGTTATCGTCCTAACGGCCCCTGATAGTAACTGAATTATTCAATTGTTCTAATAAGTAATTTTTTTAAAGACTTCCTTTTTTAAGAACATGTATCCTCGCAAAGACAAATTTTAAATAATAAAAGTAAAGTAAATATAATAAAGGATAGTTTTTATATTTTAAATTTAATAGCCGAAATTTTATGATGAAGCTTCCATGTATTGACTTTTTAAGTACGTAAAATGATAATTGAAATAAAATTTTATATATAAGGAGTAAATGTGATTGTCGCATATTCAAAATGTAACGCGTGCTATTTTTCTACTAATCCAACTGTAGTGAATCATGAAATCAGTCAGAAATATGAAACAGTGACAAACAAGCTGTACAATCCTTTGCTGCAGAAATGTATGATTAATTAGATGTTAATCTACCTATTTATTGGCAAATTATTTCCCTATTGTATAATATAATATAAAAAAAAGCGATAAGGATTACAATAATAATGACAATTTTATAATATCAAACGCTTGTCTCACTGATAATATCTGACCTCTGTATGGAGCCAAGTTATTTTCTTTATAACGATATTTGCACTAACATACTCATTATATATAAACGAGATATGTGCTAACGGAAACGATTTTAGTTGTTTATCAGTTGTCTGTGAGATTTGACCTGACAGGATGGATTGTTTGAGTGTGTTCTTGCTTCTTGTATTTTCAACGAGTGTTTTATGTGATGGTGGTAGGTAAACCTAAAGACTAAGAAAGTGACTTTGAATATATATTATAAGTTAAAGTTAAAATTTAGCTTCAACTTTTATTGTTGGCAATTGAAAAAGAAATGAAAGAATACAAAAGAAAAAGATATATATATTTAATTCACGTTAAATATTTTCCGTATTTTATTCCTTCATGAGTTATTTCATCTCATTCATCAACATCGCATTAAATGGTACAATAAGCTTTGACAAATTATATTGTTAATGCATTTTCTTAGAGCGAAAAAATGTAATAATAAGAAATGTAACTACCTACGTATACCTAAATATTTTTTCTTCATTGATTGGCCATATTGCATGTATAATTCACTACAAAATACGACCAGTATTTTATATTTTTTTTTATTACATCATTTTTCGAAAACTTATAACGATAAGTAATAAATAAGTATATAATAACGATTTATTTATTTAAGTAAATTCCACAAATTCATATTGTACTATAATAGTAACCATCCAACAACAAAATCAACTTATTTTCCTTAAAAATCTATAATTATTTCATATCCACTAATAAAATAGGTAAAGAAATATGATAAGTGATTCACATTTATTGCGCTTCAAACGAGTAAAAAGCAATAAGCTCAAAAATGTAACCTAAAAATCACGATTTTTCATATAACATTTCTGTTATATTATATGTGCACGTTTATCTAAAAAAAAATATAGTAATAATACTAAATAATTTGTAATACAAAAATAAACTAACAACTTTACCAATTTTTAGGGTCACTTCTTATAGCCTGTGCTGTAGAGGATACAGAATGCTTGAGTAAAACAACACAACAGTTTCTAGAAAAAACCTGCCAAGGTATACCGGCATACGACATAAAGGCCATAGACCCTTTGATTATTCCATCCCTAGAAATTAAATTAGGTGAGAAGGCGGATACGATATTACATTACAAGAATCTTAATGTGACCGGTCTGAAGGATCAACAGTTTTCTGAATTAAGGTGAGGTTTCAATAGAAAATAAATTGTAGGTACTTATTATAACCATTTCGTACTACTGATTTTACTGCTATCGGTCTTACAATCTGACTGCCCTATTGGACAGTTTGATTTTAAGCCCGATAGTTGTTGGTTACCAACCTTGAATATAAGAGAGATAACTGGAGAACAGTGTACATTTACTATAAAATTAATAAGTGTGCATATGACAAAAACAAAACTCAATTAAAAATTGATGCTGTTGGGAAATGTTATTTTGAGTTTTCTTTCCATTCTCCATTTTCTAATGAATTTGAGACATTATGTGTGGGTGTGAGTGGAAATCTCTTCACGTATTGCCTTTTTACCAGAATAACGAAATGAAAATATTAAACATATTATTTCCACGGGTGGAGATCGAACTCACAATTTATCACGTTCACAGCCGCACGCTTGTGGCTCCTCCGCCACGACAAATATAAAAAGATATATTTTACATTAATAGCCCTGATTATAAGGCCTATCGTAGCGCAGGGCCAGAGCGTGCGACTGTAAACGCTACGTGAGGTTTGCGTTGGGGCGAAGTTAAGGCAAAATTCAGCGTTGAGTTCCGCTACTCAATATGTTATGACTCAAATTGGATGAAAAGTGGGAAACATAACGGAGTGTCTTAACACTAGGTTCCCAAGTTACCACGGCCTACTCTGCCATGTGCGGGAGCGTGGAACTTGAAAAAAAAGTCAGTAATTAAAAGGAAAGTCCTATTTTTTTTTATCAGGATGGATAAAAATAAGAAATCCGTGTTACTACAGACTCGTATGGACTTGACCATAGTCGGAGATGTCACCATAGAACATAATAAAGGATCTAGAGCATTTTCCGGTGCCTACATAATAAAAGGAAGTAAGTACTTAACTGGTATTATTGTAAAAAAACAGAAAATGTTATAACAAAATCAATTTTTATAGATTAATAATTATTTATCTTTCCTAAGAAGTGTTAGAGGAATAACATGTTAAAAATGTTAAAAAGATATTGACATAAATAGCATTTTTTCTTGCCAAACCATAATTCTAAGGAAACATCTTTCAGTAGCGGTAATTTGTAAATTTCTCCCTACAGAAATAAGTTATTTTGTTCGCAAGCGTATAAGAATTTCGTCATAGCTTGATAAGAACGTATGGCGTAGTAGCCAAAGTGCTGAGGCAGTGTCTAATAGACGCGGGTTTAAGAGGTCTAGCCGTATAAGCATGTGAAAGCTGCAGTGGCATATAATAAATTGTTTTAATATGTTTATATTGTTTTTTATCCGAAATAGCGACACATTTTTTCATATACTAAAGTTACACAAAAAATATATTATATTTCTTTATCATTTAACTATCATATACTAAAGTTACAAAAAAAGTGTTAGGAGGAACATGGATACAAAAAATTCAAATTCAAATCAACCAACAAACATATGGTTAATACTAACATATTAACCATATGTTTTTTTATTCATTCATTCTTTATTATGGAATACGAGCAATGAGAACGAGAACCTCGTAAATACATTGAAAAGCTTTAAGCTGTTTGAATTTTATATACATAAGTCACATACAGTGAATACGTAACCAATTAAATTGAGAAAAACAACTTTATAAATTTTGTCAATCCATAAAAACTTAACCTTATGGTCACACCAGGAGGGAAACATAAGTGACTGTTATTGTAGGTCAATAAAGTTCTTTAGATTCACGCAAAGGAAATATGGGTACTGATACTGAGTGTTAGCCCAATGACGGATCTCAACCCCGCACTTTGCCAGAAATAAAAATATTAAATAATTAATTTCTTTAAGAATATTTAATTTCCACGAGAAATCGATAATTATTATTCCAACAGTAATATTCTCTCCCATTTTTGATTCAACAAACACAGTTATTACAACTGAATAAAATAGTGACGATAATTGACCAAGTGGGGGCTGTTTTTTTTTATATAGTTTTATTGGTTGTTTATTTTCTTTAAGCAATAAGTCACCGAACCAGACATGTATACATTTATCTACATGTAAATATTTCCTAGTTATTGGTCGTAGAAGTTGACACATTAAGCCGTAGTGTAGCCATACACCTACATACAATTGATTTGACGTTTTTGTAAGTTTTATATGTGATATTAAGATAAATATTGAAGAAATATAATATATATTTTTAAGAAATCTTAAATTTTTATATATTTACTCACTTTTTGATCATTTTTATTAAATTTCTTATTTATTTATTAGATTATTTTTGCTAAATGCAAATGTAGTAAATGCGCTTTTTTGTATGCTAAAAGTATTTTTTTGTATATAAAAAGTATTTATTATTCTATCGGCTGAAAGAGCAAATATGGCTGGTTGTTTTCAGGAATAGTAGCTTAATGATCTTTACTTAACATTTTACCTACTAATTATAAGTAGAAAGTGAGAAACAGACAGGCTTTAGTCTACCTTCACATTGTTAAAACAATAAGTAGAATTACAATACATGTGAAAACAATAATATAACATACTCGTACATTAAACAATTCAAAACTTGCTAAAGCGTTTAAAGCCGAGGGAATTTGGTATACGATTAATCTCCTGTCCGAAGCGTGGACCCGACATTTCTCTAAATCCGAGCTTTCTAGCTAAGCTAATTTTAACTCTTTAAAGCAACATTCAAACATCTCTTATACGAATCTGTTTAAGCATTGCAGAGCTTTTCTGTGTCACAGTTTCTTTATGCTGATTAATTATAGGTTTTTAATATATATTTTTAGTCATAAATTACGCTGAAGTAAGAGTACGGTAATTGTTTTGCTTTAACTTACAAAAGATCAAATGTTTCCCTTTTTAATCTTTACATTATTCCACAGTTTTCACCGAATAAATGTATTGCGTATTGTGTGACGGAACTCAACGCCTTTTAACTCATTACCAGAGCAAAAAAAAAGAAAGTATTAATATTTTTCATTTCATTCCTACTGGTGAAAATTAAACCCATATGCTTAAAGCACGTTTGTGCCACTGTAAGCCACACTCAACAGATTTAATTAATAAATGTTATAAACGTTTTTAGCGTTTAAATTATAGTTTTCTACGCAACGTATTCGCACATTAGACTGTGCTTGGTTTGTTTAAGTAACGGGAGAAAATTTTTTATCAACTTTAGATATTATAGAAATAACTTTCTGTAAATGATTAGTTTTATAAAATTATTTTAGATTAACTTCTACGAATACAATTATTTGAAAGAATTATTTCCATAAAAAAATATTGTTAAGCTCTGTAGGCCATATGTAATACGTTACTTTTCTTTGTGGAGATTAGGAAAATTGGTAAATATACTCCTAATATAATAATATAATTTTCCTTATAAGTGAAATGTATATATTTTATAAATATATTTATAATTCCCACAGCTGCTTTAGGAACAACTAGGTACGGCTACGATTATAAGCTTGACGACAAAGGCGTCGAGCATTACGAAGTTGGACCTGAAACTACAGCTTGCCAGGCGGTGAGTGAACCGGAAGTGACCATAAGTTCCGAATTGAGAGAAGCGTTAATGTCGGGTTAGTAATTCTTTTATACACTATTCTTCATAAGTATCAGATATATGTATATGAATGATATTAGAACAAGAATATAAATAATTACATTTTTAGTTGTTATGATGTTTTCCGATCAGTCCATATAATTAATTTATGTCGAACTATAAAATATAAAAAATCAATTAAAAAAAATATAAAAAATAAAAAATAAAACATAAAAAATCAATTAGTTCAATTCACAAGGTTTAGGCCTTCGCTGAGCTTTACGCTAAGCAGAAAAATGTTATAAAATAACAATTTATTATTGTTATTAAATTATCAATTTAAGAATGGCGCTGTTTCTATTTTTTTTTTTCTTTTTTTACTGCTTGTCACACACATCTATCATTTTTATACTAACTAACTTTATATTTAACTTTTAATATTCGAACACAAAAATATAATATTAAGAATTAAATACGTGACGCTGCTACCATTGATAGAGATTGTGTTTAAGCAGTTATGTTACACCTTCACTATATATAATTGTTCACACAAATGCATAGCTCAGTTTAGACCTCCCGGATTGTAAGTATAATGTTTTGTATGAAGTGACGTTGATATTGCTATGACAACGCGTGTTAATGGATCCACTAGTTTCATTTGCACTAAGTGCAAACAGATTAAAAAAATATATAATTTACATTTATTCATAATACTTTGATATTATTTCATTTTTGCAGATAAGGATCTCAAAGAAAAAAGTCAAAAATTTAACGCGAAGAAAAAAGAAATCCAGCAAAACATTTTCTGTACAATTGTAGAGAAAGCATATATTACTGTCGTGCATAACATCCGAGCGGCTGCAAAAGTTTTACCCAGAAGTGCATTTATTAAAGACGATTAGAAATGAACGTATATACGTGCAACTAATTATCAAATCTTACGATTTCAATAAATAACTAAACTAACATAATAAATTTATTCTCAATATACATTTTGTTTTATTATTTGGCATCAAAAAGTTAATTGTTAAAAATATATAAGATTGTAACTGAAGAATTCAAAGTAGATCCTACTTCTTCGCCTGACGCTGGATCCTGGAGTAGTCAGCAGCACTAAATCCTAGATGAATAGAAGAAAAAATGCGATGATTCGCGTTCATACTCTCGATTAAAAAACCATAATTGGTCGCAGTTGACATATTATTATATCAAACTACCGCCAAAGATTTCTTATTGCCTCGCATGGATTCTTGAAGAATGAGCGGGCTCAATCTTGTCCTCTGGTGTGTTGAGTTTCAGACTTTATTTTTTTTTATGAGTGGGGTCAAAGTTTCTAACCATCTTTTCCCTATCCCCGTCAAATACTATAAAAGTACCTACCATCTGCCTCTCTGCTACGGGTGGCTTATTGGTATTTTGACTATGCTGGCGGAAAATTGGCAGCATGTCCTGGTTAAGGGCAGTCTTCTGGCCCCCAGGTGATGGGCTCGCTGAAACAAAAATTTTCCAACGGTAGATAACTCATAGATTTTCTATATAACGTGTGGACTACTGCTATTAGGATTCTTTGTGAATTGAACATAATGGAAAGGTAAAGAATTATTTCCTGCCTGTAATTCTATTGTAAATTCAATGTTATTGTTAATAGAATTGAGATGGTTTGATTGAATGTGGCAGGTTGTGGGTTTGATCGCTACTCTAGGAAATGTAATATTTACTTTTCTTCCCCCTGGTAACAAGGCACAGCGCGACGTAAAGTTTCGCCACTCAACACGCAGTGTCTCAAGTTCAGCAGAGAATGCAGACCGGAATGGAGTGTCAAAACTAAATATCCAAATTCCCTCTTTCTACCCTGCCATGTGCGGGTACAGCGTGGAGTACTCGGACAAAAGATTAAATGATATTTGTTGCTCATGCTGAGTATCTTAAGAAATACTCACTCTCTCTCGTACTCAGCTTCACGCTGTATCCCGCACGTGGCAGGGTAGGCAGAGGGAACTTGGGAACCTAGTGTTAAGACACTCCATTCTACCTCCATTCCCCATTTTCCGCCGAATTTGAAGCATGGCGTGTTGAGTGGCGGAACTCAACGCCGCGTTTTGCCTTGTACCGAAGCGAAGAAATGAAATCATTAAATATTTAAATTGAAAATATTAAATATTTCATTTCCTCGACAACTTTTGGTCCATTCCCTTTATATGATAACAGATTTTGGCTTGATTAAAGAAGACTATAAATACAAAATGATACAATATATTTCATTCCAATTGTCATATTTACTGATACATCAAAGCTTTCTAAAGAAGGCTATGGTGAAGAAGAGTGCTGGATTCTGTAATTCAAAGTTACTTCCCAAATTAAATGCCCTTGCGAGTCTTCTGCGATAACAGGAGAGGCTGTTACTTTATTAAAAGTAATTCTGTTCACGTGTTCCTACGTCTTTAGATGGAAGGCTCACTAAGATTCTTTATGGCGTAATGGCCGTTACATAGTAAACTAAGATCTTTTTCATACAAATTTCCGCTACCCAAATTCATTTGCATTACCATTCTGCAGGAGAACGCTATTTTTTAAGTATTTTTACTATTTTAAAATTCCACACCTAATTGTAAGTTTACACACACATATTCACACACGCACACCTAAAACGCATGCTTGCGTATACACAATTGCTTTAACTGTATTTTCATTGATTACGTTTTTTATATTACTGCTACTAGTTTATTCCTAAAATAGGTATTTATTTATTTATTTGTTTGTTTGTTTGTTTGTTTGTTTGTTTGTTTGTTTGTTTGTTTGTTTGTTTGTTTGTTTGTTCGTTCGTTCGTTCGTTCGTTCGTTCGTTCGTTCGTTCGTTCGTTCGTTCGTTCGTTCGTTCGTTCGTTCATTCATTCATTTATTTATTTATTTATTTATTTATTTAATTATTTATTTAATTATTTATTTATTTATTTATTTATTTATTTATTTATATAATTATTTATTGTTTTTGTAAGTCACTAATTTTGAAATAAAGATTTTTTAATAGGAAAGAAGAATACAATATTTCAAAACGTTTATTTTTTTCTTATAAACAAACATCTTTGTAAAATATTATGTGTTGCTTACCCTGTTTGTTTTTTAGTATTTAAACTTGATTTTTTTTACTATGAAATCTCCTATTGTTTAACATTATCTTTTCTTACCGTACAACTCGATCGTGTGTTGCATACAACACGACATTGACGAAGTGTTTTTTGTGTTCAACTGGAGCGTTCGAAACGTCATTAAAGAATTGAACTTATTTCTATTAAGTTCCTATAAATTTTTGTTATAAAATTTTATCTTTAATTTATGTTGTGAATTCTCATTTCGTGCCAAATTTCATAACTGTAAATCCACGGGAAGTACCGCACAGGTTTGTGTAATAGTACACTTCGTATAGTATTTGCTGTACTGTGCAAAACTACATCGTGTCGTTTGGTTGACTTAAAAATATTACATTTTCATCTAACTTAGCTATTAGGAACCGTGCACCTAAATTTTGTATTAATTTTCACTTAAGTCCTCCACACACACGTTCTCGAGATAAATGCTCTTGACAGATTGTTTACGAGCTTCGTTCTATCCTTTTGAGGAAAAACTCTAAGGAGATCATGGAATAAGATTTACTTATTTAATTATAAGAAAAATATCCAAATGTATCCAAATACTCTTTCGATAAAATATTTACAACATACGTGATAATACATAATACATATATGTATATAATTATGTCACAAATAAACACTACTATACCAAATCTAAGAAAACATCTTATCTCTATAGCGGAACCATCTTATTAAACGCAAAAAACCATAAAATTATTATATACCTATAATATGTAGCTTCACACTGTATCCCACACGAGGCAGGGTAGACAGAGCGAACCTAGTGTTAAGACACTCTGTTCCACTTCAGTTCCCCACTTTCCGCTGAATTTTGAGGCATTGCGTGTTGAGTGGCGGTACTCGGCGCCGCGCTTTGCCTTATTACCAGAGCGGAGAAATGAAACATTAAATATTTAAATTGAAAATATTAAATATTTCATTTCCTCGACTGGGAATCGAACCCAGAACCTGTCAGTTACAGTCACACACTTGTGCCGCTGCGCCGTGACAGGCCCCTATATATAAATTAAATAAAAATATATTTAAAAAATATTAAAAGCATTCAATATATAGTAACGTACGTGTTCTTGGTATCTATACGTAAACTATAACAAATTTGTTTATACGGTAGTTTTAGTGAGGCATCTTTGCAGTCCTTCTTTGACCATTGAACTAAGATAATGTTATTATAAATATTAATAAATGCAACAAATAAACTATTATCTCACAACAGATAACTGACACGAGTTAGGTGTAAGTTAATAAATAAAATAAACGTTTATAAATTCGATAATACTTAATTATTATAGTAAATACACTATATGTATTACGCTACGCTAAAGCATTGTAAAATCCACAGGCGCTCTAGCCCATTTATAGAAACTAAAATGGAGATGGCATGTAGCGCGAGTACAAGACAACGGATTTACTAATAGAATAGCAGCATGGATATGTCCAATAAATAAGACACATATTGAAAAGTTACATGAGATGGCAGGACGACATTATTAAAGGAGCTGGCCTAAAATGGATTCAGTTCGCCGAGCACGGAAAAACAGAGACCATGATGTCATTTTGGAAGAGGCTTTCAGCCAAAGCAGGTTCGAGTGGATCACTAGGAATTGAAATTCAAATTCAAATACAAATATTTTTATTCAAAATAAGAAGTTACAAGCTTCATTTTTTGAACGTCAAACAATTTACCACACAATTTACCTCAGACCTGAGAAGAACCGGCGAAAGAAACTCAGCGGGACATGTCTTATTTTAATCAAAATTTTACGTCATATAACCAATTATGTGACAATGATACATGTGAAATAGCCTGGAGCGAGCCATTTTATTCCCAAGGCGTGTGATCATTTATAAAATCGTTAATTTGGTAACCTTTAACACACAAACGTCTTTTCACAACTTTTTTAAATTGCGAAATAGAAAATTCTCGGGCGTTTTCTGGGATCCTATTGTAAAAGCGTACACCCTGACCCATAAAAGAATTACGAACTCCATGCACTCGAGTTATAGGTGCACTAAGATTAAACTTATTTCTAGTATTAATATTATGTATGTCCCCGATTTTGCTAAAGTCATTAATATTTTTTTGATATACATAATATTTTCAAAAATGTATTGAATTTTATAATATATAATTAATATAACTCATATTAGTTAAATAATTATTCGAATAGAAATAAAGTAAACTAGAATAGTAACTATAAATTGTATTAAGTAAGTATATTTTCTATGTACGCAAGAAATAATAATGGTTTTATTGATATTGACTAAATTACTCTGTCGTGTTTTATGTACATGCGATAATTGTGCATTTACTCCTGTCTGGATATACCTTCCCAGTCATATTAAATTTAATATGACGGTGCGTGAATATCAAATGAAAACGTACTGACAGCTATTAGCAAAGTAGAGAAGTACAACGGCACAACCGTAACATATGTCATTTTGTAATTGACATCTATGTAACTATGTAATGTTAGTATTAAATGAATTCTAAATTCTTGAAAACATAGGCAAAAAGTTAACAAGGCAGTATTCTTCACTTAACATTATTTACGACAATGCAAATAATAATGACTGCCAAGTTATCAGTTTTGTGATAAATATTTTTTTAGTGAAATTATCAGAATAGTTTACATAAGGAACAAGGAAAGGTTATAAATGTGTTTACAACAAAGATATATTCTAAGAGATGAAATTAAATATGTTTTTTTTAAAGACAAAGCAATCATCATACAATTATTTAAAAAGCTTATGCTGTGGTTAGGAATTTACAATTCATTTATTCTTCGTTTGTAGGGATTAAAATGTATCTACCGAAGATTAACTCTGGCATCGTATTGAATACTTTTGTCTAGATGTAGGAATTTCAGATAAAGGAGATGTAGCTAGTAAGCGAGTATAGAACGAACATTGATATATGACGGATCCTCGTTTTTTTTTTACTTTTTTACGTTAGTAAAAAAATATGCTGTCGTGGCACTCTACACATGAAAATTTCCCCCGTCCGGTAACACAAAGCGCGCTTTTAGGTAGACCACTAACAATTTATCAAATGGAAGTGCAAAATATAGAATGAAACGTATTAAATCTAGAATCTTTGTTCATCGCCAGAGTGACAGAAATATATCAATAAAAATGTACTGTACTACTGTACCTATTTTAATTAATAAGAGAATGAGAGACATATCAAATTAAAGATAATATTTGGAGTAACCTAGTAAAGAAAATATATAAACGATAATTAATACTTTTAACGACTAATATAACGATATTTAACTGTGTGTAAGTGTCAACTTTATTAAAGCTCTACTGTTTAAAGTTCACTGATACACTTTTTTAGTGATGGCTTAAAATGTATGTTAACAATTTACCGCACTATACATATGTATGTATGTATGTACGTAGTTGATGCACTGCAGAACAGATGTGTGCCCAAGTCCCAACAACATTCTAAGGAACTCCAACCGACATAGAAAACGCTCGCTACGAATACTTTACTGACACACTGAATAAAATTCCTTTTAGCAGAATTTAAAAAGTTATTTTAAATGGATTTCTTTTAAGAATGATTTCAGTTATACTTTAAAGTAAATGTAAATATAAATGTATAATAATATTATGAACATAAATGTCAATTAGTAAGTTCATTTTTGTTTTAGGCATACAAAATAGCTTAAAGAATAAAAACATAAATTTTTGGCTCAGCCAAAATAAATAATACACATTATTCTGGTCCCAGCTTGTTGAATTTGAATAAAAAATTACATACACGCGTCAAATGTTGGTAAAACGCGTTGTACACAATTGTAGGAAGTAATGTACGCTAATAAAGTTTAAAATCGTGCAAATTTTAATTTTAAATATTTTACATTAGAAGAGCACCTGAGTATGTACATTTTACAAATACAAGTCATCATTCTTCACGTCCTTTTAGACTTATAAGTAATATAAATTTGCATTCTTAAATCAACAAACTTTAACGTAGCTTCAAACGCGATAAGTTAAAGCAGACCGTTCAACCATATTCTTAAAAGCATGACCGAAACACATGTCATGATAATACCGTATCGGGAATGAATATAAATTTGTATACGACAAGAATAAATGAATATTGAATGTGGTGGAAGGTGGAAAGTGTCAGATATTCATTTAAAGTTTATAATATTAATTATTCATAATTTATAAAAAATGTAATAAAAAATAAAAACCAAAAATAAAATTTCAATCTCTTTACACTACAATATAAGCAAACTTGGTCACTTACTCAGCTTCAAGCTGTATCCCGCACACGGCCGGGTAGGCAGAGGGAACTTGGGAACCTTGTGTAAGAAACTCCGTTCCACTTCCGTTTTCCACTTTCCACCGAATTTTGAGGCATAGCGTGTTGAGTGGCGGAACTCAACGCCGCATTTTGCCTAGTACCAAAATGTAAATGATCTATATTTTTTTGAACAAAGCATCTAAGTTCACACCTTTACGATAAGGGGTATCGCTCGGGAGCCAAACTTAAAGTAGTGCCTGGAACAGGCTTTACAGTGTTCATAAATTGATACCATTTCGAAATCTCTATCAAAAATCAACATAACCAACGAACCAACTTGATGCAAAACGTAACACGCTTTGAGGGGTTTGGGAGCTTGGTGTGCGCTTAACGCTACTCAAGCATAGGAGAGCATAGGCTTATTTTATTGAATGTCCAGATATGGGGACCCAATGGGGACGCGTCCACGGGGCACAATGGGGTATGGTTTTTACAGCAACAAAACGAAAACAGAATTAGAAGAATCGCAGCAAGTAGCAAGTTATAAACGCATGCACGCAGATGTATTAAAATCAAAATAAGTGGTAAAATTAAAACTAATAAAAGAAGCAACGAATCGCATCACATTTCAATCCGATACGCCATCAATGTGCCACAAAGAAATCTAAATAAATATTAAATAATGGTCGCTAATATATTTGAGATTTAAAGTAAAAATTCAACAGTCACAAATTAAAATACAAACTCTGAATGTACTATTCAGATTAGACTAAGCCATTTTTAATGTACTAAATGCGTTATCTAGTATGAATATGAATGGTAGAAGTAAATAATAAACCAATATACTTACACTGCCTAAGGCGTGATTCAAACCCACAATATCCCTTTGCTTTCACATTAAGGAAATATTAATAAGGAGGTGGTAAATTAATGATTAAAAAGATTGAATATTATATATTGAAATAATAATTAAATGATATGCGTTAAATTTTTTAACGCATATCATTTTTTAATGATTAGGCATTTAACCTTGTCCTCTGCTCGCTTCACTTGTCAGCGTCACCCCTTAAATATACTTAAAACGTTACTCCAAAACACGTGATTAAATATTTAATATTCGCTCTGGTAAAAAGGCTAGCGCGACGTTGAGTTCCGCTACTGAACATGCAATACCTCAATTTCGGCGGAAAGTGGGGAACGGAATTGCAACGGAGTGTCTTAACACTAGGTTCCCAAGTGCCCTTTGCCTACCCTGCCATGTGGGATGCAGCATGAAGCTGAATATGAGTACTCACACAATACTTATTAGTAATAGAAAGATGTTAAATTTTATATTAAATCCTATTTCGCAATAGTTGTTCAATAAACAAATTTTATTTTAATTTTATATTGCTTGCAGAAAAGAATTTCCTGAAAAGTGCATTGTTATGCTTGAGCTTATGACGAAATCCTTGCCTTGAAGTTCGCTTACTTACTCTTAAATCCACGTTATTATCGATAAACTATGGATCGAGTACTATTTGCTTCTAAATTTTGTATTGTTCAAATATAATGACATCGTTACTTATATTATACTATCAGCTCGCGACTTCGGTCTCTTTATCTAAGGTATAATTTATTTAAATTTATTGATTTATGTTTGTCTTTGTAATAATTGATAACATTTAGAATGCATGTGCATGCTATAATATTTTTTTTATAATAAAATAAATATTGTATGTTGATAATAATAAAGTAACGTCGCGCCCCACTCAAAAAAATAAAATTATTATATTATTTTTTTCACTCTGATTTCCTCCACCCAACACTCAATTGACAAGTGTCTTAACATAAGGTTCACTAGTTCTCTCTGCTTACCGTACTTCGTGAGTTGTGTACCTACCATCATGTAGATATAAAAGATAGAAAACTATAAAACCAATACTATAACAGTATCGATGTTACACACGGAAGATGACGCTTTTGGTAATTAAATATTTTTATAAAATATTTAATTACCAAAGGATATCTTTATATACAATGCTATAAATATAGATTCCTGTCGTGGCGCAGCGGCACAAGCGTGTACTGTAAACGACAGGTTGTGGCTTCGATCCCCACTCAAGACAATGAAATATGTAATAGTTTCAAATTAAATATATTAAATGTTTTCATTTCTTCGCTCTGCTAATAAGGCAAAGCGCGCGATCAGCCACACAACGGGCAATGGCACAAATTTGGCGAAAACTGGGGAACGGAGTGTCTTAACACTAGGTTCCTAAGTTCCAACAATTATTGACAAACAGACTAAAACTCTATTATGAATCTATATGAATGTATTAAAGATTTTTTTTCTTTAATGTACTTAATTATTTTATTATCTTTTTATTATAGACATACTTAGTTTATATTTTTTAATAGATAAAAATTAAATTAATAAATTCAGTCAAATTACATAGATCTAATTAGACTGAAACACTTATGACGTTTGATAAAAAAAATTAAAACAAAGTATACTTATTCGGCCTAAGGCATAAGCCAAGCTAATCATAAAATAGTTTTGTATTAAATAATGTCTTTGATTTTCGCGTTATCAACACATTTTAAATGAAACACTTTTAACCGGATTAATCGCGTATATTGTTTGTTTAACATGTCGGAAACCCGACGTTTCGAACACTTTACAGTAGTCCGTGGTCACGGGTAGACTCAGATCAGTTTTATTGCTTCTGCAAATTATTAATGTAGAATATATAACTTTTATTCTAGTCGTTGTTCTCAGCTTTACGCTACCTCCTGCATATGGCAGGGCAGGCAGAGGGAACTTGGGAACCTAGGATTAACACACTCCGATCTGTTCCCTACTTTAGGCACAATTTGAAGCGAATGAAACCCTCGAATGTCGCATCTACAGTTACACGCTTGTGCCCCTGCGCCACGACAGGAAGGCACTTCTTGTCGTTTTTTTGTTTTTTAATTAATAGATAACTTTTTACAACTGTTATAATATTTAAACGCAATAATTTTATAATACAAAAAATATATATTGGTAATTCGTTTTGTAATAGCAATTTTGCAAAATTATATAGAAAAAACGATTTTATAATAATATACTTCTATATTATGACACTAACTAACATTACGTAAGTATAGTATACTGGATATATTGTTAGAAAAAAAATACTTTAAAAACAAAAATATTAATGAGAAATATATTGGCATAAGCGTGTGCCTGCCAGCGCGATAGATTAGGTTTGATCCCCACTTGCCGCAGTGAAATATTTAATATTATATAGAACATGTTCATTTTTCGCTCTAGTAACAATGCCAAGACATGCAATGCCTCAAATTCGGCGGAAAGTTTTCGAACGGAAAGAAGATTCGTAACACTGACTCCCTACTAAGTTCCCTCTGCCTACCCTTCTATCTGCGGTATATACCAATGAAGCATGAAGCTAAAACAAAAGAAAAAACCCGAAAATATTATCAAAATTTAAAATTAATTTTAAAAATAAATTTTAATGAAAATATCAAAATTTAAAATTAATTTTTCAATGACGAAATTAAGTAAATTGTATTTTAATATATGAAATTAACTTACCTTAAAATTATATCATGTTTTTATAACATTTTTTGTCAAATAATATGTTCTTTAACAAAAAATCTTATTTGGTAATTTAGGTATAACAAGCATATTATGGTCATTATATTACTTATCAATACAGTGATCTTAATTAAATTCGTTGTATTTAAAATTATGTACCTTATTAATTTATTATTTCAATTTTTATTGTTAGTTTTTTCGACGCGGATTTTGATTATTTTATATTTTAAAGAATTGTTTGAACTTAACAGTTTGTTAAAAGTAAATATTTATATATAACTAATAGAAAATATGAATTTGAATTAAGCATAAGTCAAAATTGTCAAAATGGTTTGAATAAATATCACGTGGCTGCTGCTAAGTTTTCTATTTGCCCTTATCTTAGATTCATATGTTATAACAAAAGAATTAGTGAAGTAAAGATAAATATTATTATTCTGTTGTTTATATGCTTTAAACAAGGTATAGTATAGTCTTGGGCATGAAAAGCACGTTGGCATGCGCTTGGTTCAAATACGAAATGAAAGAATACTACTAATATACTATTTTCAATAAAAAATAAAACAAATAAAAAACAGTTAAAATGACGTCCAATTTCATATAATTTACAATAACATTTTAAAAATTCGGCTTAAAAGATTAGGGCTCCCTAATCTTTCTTACATTCGCAACTTGTGTATTATGTTCGTAACATTCAGCTAAATTACGGACGTGTCTATAACATGTTATGAATAATTTATAAATAACGTGATAAGTAATTTATATGATCAATCATGCTGTAAAATTTATTGCTTTCGTCAATTTTTCATTATTATTGTTAATATATTTAATAGAATGAATTACCCAATTTGTATGATTGATACCTATAGGAAGCTAATGATCCAGGATCTACCCACGAATTAATAATACTGGTATTACTAAATAAAACTGAATTTTGATATGATATTATTATATAAAGTACACTTTTGTTTGGTGTATGATTTTTTAATTCATATTTTGTATATTTATTGAGCAAGAAATTAAAATTGAATATGTTACAAATAATTATGAGCAAATAGAGGCCTCTCGTGGCGTAGTGGCAAAAGCGTGCAACTTTAAACGTGTTGTGGGTTAGAGCCACACAGCAGGAAATTAAATATTTAATATTTTTGTTTGTTCGCTCTGGGTAACAATGCATAAGTGGCAAAACGAATTGTGAGTTACGTCAATCAATTCACAACCTCAAATTCGGCAGAAGAAACGGAAGTGCTCTAACGGAAAGTGTTTCAACACTAGGTTTACCAGTTCCCTCTGACTACTTGCCATATGCGGGATACAGCTTGAGACTGAATTAAAAGTAAATTTTATAATATCGTACCGAAAATTAAAAAAGTATACTTATAGTTTTGTTATACTAAGTGCTCATTAATATTAGGAAGCCGTGCAAGACACACCTATACCAGTTCTTGAGTAATACTGATTACACAGCCGGTTTTCAGGGATCACTCGAGTGAACTAATGAAATTCATGAATTGTGTATCGAGGCCTGTCGTGCAGGGGCACAAGCGTGCGTTTGCAAATGCGACAGGTTGAAGTTCGATCGCCATTCGAGGAAATTAAAAATGTAATATTTTTCAAAATTAATATTTAATATTTTCAAATTTAATATGTTCAATTCTTCGCTTTGGTCACAAGGCAAAAAGCGGCGTTGAATTCTGCCACTCAACACACCATGCCTCAAATACGGCGGAAAGTGGGAAACGAAATTGGCACGGAGTAAGTTACCTCACTCTGGTAGTGACGCAAATCGCTACGTTGAATCCTTCCGGTCAACACACAATGCCTTAATTCGGTGAAAACGGGAAATGGGAGTGTGAATGGCAACGGAGTGTCTTAGCACTAAGCTTCTAGGCACTCTATGCTTACCCTCCTATATGGGGGATACAGCGTGAAGCTAAAGAAAAAAAGATGATATATGATAGAGATTTCAATACAGATAATATACTGTATTCCAATTTATTCCACACAACGTGGTTGGTTACAACAGGTTTCATATTTGATTATATGTATACCTACTCTATATAATAGACAAGCGTGTATCACTTATCCAAGCATGAAATATTGACGCATAAAGTAAAAAAAAGGAGGAATATTATGTTCAGCGTAAATATTTTAATACTAACTAAAAAAAAAATGTGTTGCTTTATGAAGTGAAAGTTGTGGGTTCTTGTTCAACTTTTTCGGAATTGTTACTGTTCGAAAGTCTAGTAACAAAACAAAAAGCAGCGTTGAGCACCGCCATTCAACACGACATGCCTAAAATCAACGGTAAGTAGGGAAATGAAATGGAATGGAGTGTGTTAAGACTAGGTTTCCAAGTTCCCTCTGCCTATCTGCTTGTCCGGGATAGACCGTGAGGCTGAAAAAAAATATGTTTCACGAGGCTAATGATAAAAAGTGCGTATATTTTTTTACTTTACTTTGTATCCCGCATATAAAAAAGGTAGGCAGAGGGAACTTGGTACCATAATGTTAAAACAGTCCGTTCACCATCAAGATATTTCCGCTACTCATTTTCTATCTGTGCGTAGCGAAGCTGAGCACCGCTCTTTGCCTCGTTGCCAGAGGACCAAAGGAAATGAGAGATCGTCATTTTCACGGAATCAAATCCGCCGCGTTTTATAGATTTTATATTAAAACTAGTATTTAAAGTAACAATAATTATATAAAAAATAAAAAATATTTTACATTACCTATAAAGTAATTTATTTATATATCAATGGACCAAATATAACATCATCCAAAGGGATGGGTTTTCCGTGCCCACCCCAAAATTACCTTGTTTTTTGTTGTCTTGTTTGATCCCAACCCAGATATTTTATTAACAAAAATTTGCCCTGAACAATTAAAAACAACACATTTGTTTAAAGCTAAAGTCCAGGTTCTCTCCAGAAAATATCAGAATAAGCCCATGATATACATATAGATAGAATAAGCCCATGATATACCTACATATTTTTAAAAAACTTATAGGTATACTTTTGACTTTATGTTGTTCTTGTATTATAATCATGCGGTAAAAATCTTTCAGTATTACTGAAGAATTTAGAGATTTATATGAAAATATCTATTTTCTAAATCTTCTTAATTTTATTAATAATACAATAGTCATTATCGAAACTAACTTTGAATATGGAATTTATGTAGATGTTTCATTACAGTAATAGAGATATCTCTATAGGAAAGGTAACAAAATGTTAATTTATTCTTATCAGATAAATTATGCGGCAATTATAGAGAAAAAAATATATAAATTGTATATAAATAGGTATATCAACGTTTGAGTAGCAATATTTATTTTTATTAATACAAATTCAACGCTACATTATTAATAACACAATAAATCCATTACATTTGCTATATTTATTTATTTATATAAAATTATACTTACCGTTATCAAATAAATAACTATTAATTATAATTAATTACTAACATTCTAATATATTTCAACACTTTCGTTACTCCGACCAACTCTGGCAACCCAGCAGGCTTTTCTTTTTGCAAAAAGTAAAAACAAAGGTCAGTGTGTATAAAAGTGGTGCGACCGTTCGGTCCTTTTCTTGACTCTTATTAGTATCGGCAAGATGTTATTCAATTGCATACGACTTATTGCCTGTGTGCTCTGCGTGATTTATTACACGCAAATTTGTGATAGTCAGTTTATTAATTTTGAAAATGAACGTGAGTAATATTTTTTTTATATCTTAAGATTTATTAAAAGTTCTAAATTTAATTAAATATAATGATTGCTTTATGAAAGTGTAACTTTAAAATAAAGTGAGTTAAATAATCAAATTTAAATATTCTTTCTACATTTTTTTTTGTAATCGCCAACACGCATCTGCTTGATGGGTGGTCGACCCAATCGTACGGCTAAATTCATCAATCGCAAAAAAACTTTCAAGAATAATGTGGCCTAACTTGAAAATTGCATTTTGTGAGAAATTGAATTAGGTTTAAAAAAAATTAATAAACTTTTCATCATTCATGTTAAATTTCGACACAGGTCAATTCACTTTCATAATTTTATATTATAAAGAATTGAATTTCACATTCACTAATTCTCTAAAACAAATTTAAAAAAAAATTTTCAATATCAACTCAAAATAAGTGAATAATGACTTTTGTTTTACATTCTGTCCCCATGTAGATAAATCATCTACCTATATATCTCGATTTTGTCATCTATCATGTCAAAATTCAATTTCGCGCCATAATTAGAAATAGGTTTTATAAATAGTTATTATTTATTTATTTATTAATGTGATTTATTATCGTTTTATTACCAATTTATTTATATATTCAAACATTGTAAATTAATTAAAATCATTATTTTATAACCATTTTGCCAAATATGTATACTCATTATTTTCTTCTATGTACAGACAGCGATTACAATTTTATTATATGTATAGATTATGTAAATTTATTTTTATACCTGAATGGGTTTGAACGCACAATCATTGAAATTGTCACTCACATGTCTAGATTTCGTCACACTCACATCAATTTGTGGATTACAATATTTTATTCATTATAAAGTTGTATTTAAAACTATTACTAAGCAATCGTAATAAATCGTAAATTTAATATTGTCGTATCGTATTATTAAAATCTAGTTTACTTTGCATTTTATATCATATTGGGTTTAGATATAATAAAGAAGAAGAATAATATTGATGTAAATATTTAATTACAATTAGGTCTGTGGTGCAGCGGCACAAACGTGCGCGTGTGTGTAAGCGGTGTGAGTGGGTTCTCTCTGATATTTTAGTAATAACGTAATACTAATACGTTCCGTTCCGTTCCCCTCTTTCCGCCGAATTGCACAAGCATTTCAAGTTGGGTGACAGAATCTACCTTTACCTTGTCTCTAAAGTGAAGAAAATGTATATATTATGTGATTTCCTGGAATGACGATCACACCCACAACCTGTTACAATAACATTCGCACGCATCTCCCAAGGGCAGTAAAGATTATTAAAGTGATAATATTTTATAACATTTGAACAGAATTCAGAATTTGAAGTTTATTAAAATCATAGAGCATCTATTTTATTTATATTTTTTAACCAAATAGGCTATGTAAGATTCGTTGTTAGCACTTCTACAGATAGAAGATAGGGATAGACGAAGATACAACTCGTAATATATATAATATACAATAAAAGTGTACATTTATAAAATTTATGAGACGCGTTATATAATTTAGATAAAAATGCTAATGCGTGGTACAACTCTCACTCGAAAGAGTAATAATTTAACTGTAAAAAAAACCAAGGCCAGACCAAACTTTGACAATGCACGTCTCGCCATTTGGCCTTTTCATCTGAAATTCTCTATGATAATTTGTACTTCTAGAAAAAATAGAGATAATATTTTATCATGCTTTTTAGCAACAGGGACGGAGGGAACCTAAGGGTAAAAAAAATCCTAGATCGGGGAAACAAGTGCAAATTATTCATCCAAGTCATCGCGTGAATAATTTGCTTTTGTCACGTGTTACACATGTTTATCCCCGGTTTAAATACATAAAAAAACTTAAATATATTTTAGCTAAATTAGTATAATAACAAACTATTAAATGAAACGCTAAAGCAAGTTGTTTAGAATATATAACAATATATTTCTTCTCTTCTTTTCTTAGCTTCACGCTGTATCCCGCACGAGGCAAGGTAGGCAGAGGGAACCCAGGAACCTAGTGTCAAGACACTCCGTTCCACTTCCGTTTTCCACTTTCCGCCGAATTTGAATATATTAAATATATTTTTAACCAAAGCATATAAATGATGTAATGTAATAATATAAATCTAGAGATAATTAAAAATTGTGCCACCAAGTTAATCAATTACTTACTATAAATTAAAATGACTTTATTTTGTACTAATCTTATATCTATTTTGAAATTCTTTTTATTTTTTGGCAATCAAAAGAAATGTCCTGAGGCAATTTTTTGAAAAAATTGCATATGTTTTAGACACTAACATTTTGAAATAGGAATCTGAATTAAAAGCTCGGGGACCTTAAGCAACCAGTGTCATATGGACTTACTGGTTTTTATGTAACAATCTCAATGAATTTGTTGCTGTAATTAGAGCATTATGAATGAATGTAGGTGAAGCCGCGGGCAATACGGGCTTAACCTATGTCGGTGAAAGACATGGTTGTTATCAAAATTGATTGACTGAGAAGTTAAGGTAACATTGAACTCGTTTTAAAATCACGCTCGTAATGTTTTAAACCTTAGATACGTATCGGGTCATATGACAAGGACATAAATGTTTTAAGACTACCTACACATACCTACTTATGACAATTTGTGAAATTTATTTATTAGTAATGCTTAGGCAATGGTCGCATAGTATAAAGTTTATATAACCATTGGGTACTTAAGTCTTCTTCTATGTTATACTTTTAAAAGAACATATGATATTGTATCTTAAATCGGCAGTATTTCAGTTAAAATGTTTTATAGCATATGGATATAGATATGCATTAACTTTCAAATCCAATCACTTTTAACTCATTTTTACTTAGCATTCATTATTACAAACCACTTAAACAAAGGTCATATTTATGAATATTTATGCACAAACTATAAATAATTAATTAAATTTAAAGTAATTAAAATAATCTGATACAAGATTGAGTTAGAACTTGGCAATGATACTATTGGCATCCGTAACCATGGTAATAATATTGTTTCACTAATTATACAGTAGGTAAATTTCAACATAGTTGACTTTCAGTGTGGGCTCATTACATTATAATTATATTAAATGCAATACCAATTACCAGCAATAGATATTGTTAATTTTTAGTTCATATTTAAACTTTTATAACTTGGACTTTCCGGTAACCTACAATCTTGAACACTTGACCGGTGTCTTTTATAATATTTTTTGCAATAAATCCATTCCAAATGTGAACCTTATTTTTGAAATTTAATGACAAGTTATAAATCGTATATGTAAATCGTTTCCAATAAATCTTTAGGACCAAAGGTTAACTAAAGCGCCGATACAAAGTGAACCTCTAATACCATACAAACATCATAAGATCTTCAATCCCCCAAAATTATGTAAAAAAAAATCGATTGTAGTGAGTTTGACAAAAAGGGGATGAATAATTTTAACTTTTGCATTCTAGTAAAAAAAAATGTGTTTCTGATTGCGTTAAATATCTATACAATGCAATGTCTCGAATTCAAGGGAAAGTGGAGAAGACATATTCTTGTCTCTAGCCCGTCCCTAGGTAGATATGCAAAATAAACTAAAGAATATTAAAAATAATTAAAAATCTTGATTGCAATTTCGATATTGAAATATAAAAGACTTTTTCTTTACTTATCTATATACATTCGATGGTACATATCTAGTCTGGCGGAACTCAACGCTAACTAAAATAATGACAAATTATTTTAAGTATCAACGTTCCCATAGAAGGGAATCGAAGGGATTGCCTTTCCCTACTGTGCCACTGTAGTATAACTTTATGATTATAAGTATTTTTTTGTATTATAGTTTTAAAATTTTGTAATATTTGTTAGTACCTATTCCGTAATAACGCGTGCATAAAATATTTGGACGCACTGACGCGTACATGTGGAAATATTTTATTTGTTACTATGTACTCTATAAATATTTATAAATAGATAAAAAAAACTTTGCAATATTATAATATTAGTAATACAGTAAAAGTGTTTCCTTTATTATATTTCTTATTAGATATATTCCTTATTAGACATTACAAATAAAAAAATGTTACTTTGACTTTCTATTAAATTTATTATATCCGTCTTTTACTTCATAAATATAGAACAGCACAAAATGTATCCATACAATCATATTTAAAATAATGTATTTTAAATATGATTTGCATGTGTATATATTTTTAACCAAATATAATGAATTCGTGGCAGATATTTATAGTGCTGACTGATATTGCCACAGTTCTTGTGGCATGGTATTAACATCTAAAATTTTATTAATAAATGTAAATAAGTAATAGATAGTTAGGTAAGTTAAATAAAAAGACCAACCAAAGATCTATTTGATAAAAAAGCCAAATGATTAATGACTAACGAGAAATTCGCAATACTTTTTCATGGAATTTCAGCAGCGACCATAAAAGTGATCACCGGAAACCTTTCAGCCTAAATGAAAAATGCACAAAGTAGAAATTCTATGTGTCACGGATACAAGGACATCACTAGTATGTACGGTCAAATACTTACCCAAGTGTGAGTCGCAAAAAGGAAGTAAAGTGTTTAGGTATCAGTCTATGTATTCATAATTAAAGACCAAACGCCTTGGCCAATTTTAATGTTTCTTAAATCGACATCGACAATCACAAAAAAATCGACGAACCACGTCAAGTAGGGTACTGTTAAATAGTTATTTAAAAATTACTGTTAGGTTAGATAAATGATTTCTTATTTTGAGTAGCAATTTAGGATATAAAACGGTTTTTGTAACAACCATCTTTGCTAATAATCATACTTATTGTTTTAAGTATACCTATAGTACCTACGTGTTCTCATGCTACAGTGCCTACCTATTTTTATCACGTTTTTATTAGGTCGACCTGTATGTAACTATGTAATTAAATCTAAGAAAACTAATTTACCCATCTTCTAAAGATCGTCATGAAAATTGGCAGTTGTGTGTGATTTTGATGACAATACAATAATATGGTATTGTCGAGCTGATCTGATGATGGAGCCGGAACATATGAAACAGAACTTCATGATGGATAATTGTATCATAGCCGTGTTTGGACTTGTTAGAAAGCTTGTAATGAACTTTTTTCTTTGACAACAAAATATGCCATTAGTAAAGATTAAAAAGTATAAAATATATTAATAGTTTAAAAAACACTAAAAAACACACTTTGTGCACGTAAAAGTCAAAAATAAATTACGGGTCGTTCAAGTTATATGTAAACTATTTGCCTTTAATTATAATATTTTAGGAAAGTTTTTTTGTATATCATGCTGAGAAATTAAGTTAAGCGATATTTCGGGAATCAGGTTACAGAGATCGGCACTCTAACTAGAGTTGCAGCATGACTAGTAGAAGGCTCTACATTAAACGATCTGTGTAAACTACCATTTGTGTATTTGTTAACAAGAAAGTCTTTATAATATTACAATTAAAAGCACATAGTTTACACTTGAGCCCAGAAACAGAGACAACTTGAGCGACCCGTAATTTATTTTTGACTTTTACGTGCACCTATAAAAACGTGTTTTTAAACTATTAATTCGTCAGTGTGTTCGCGGTTACGCGGAGATAGTAGCAGACAGCCAGATTTAAGTCACCACGACATAAGGAATATTCGAAGCTAATAAATATTACAAAAAAGTGTGAAATATAAGATATTAACGAATAATCAAAAAACCCGACTATATAAAACCTAAAAGAAGAAAAACAAACGTTAGTTTATTAGGATTTTTTTCTTTTAGTAATTAAATCCTCATTGTAAAATTTCAATGGTCCCGACAGTTAATCATAATAAACTTTTGGGCGTGTTTTTTTCTTGTAAGTTTTATGCAGACGGGTTTATTTTATTTTACATCACTTTTATTTGTATATATTTCTGTGTCTCCGTTTTCAACTCCGCCCTTTGCATTGTAACCAGAGCGAAGAAATGAAAACATTAAATATTTCATTTGAAAATGTTAAATTTTTCATTTCCTAGAGTGGGGATCAAACCCAAGATCCGTAGTTTACAGTAATCTATCCGTCTGTCAAAATATTTTTTTCAAAAAAGCTTTTACACTGAAATTAATATCAAATAACTTCTACGGACCCTTGAAGCATAGAAAAAATCAAGATTCCACAGGAATCGAGCAAGCATTAGCATATTTTAATAATATTCATTGCGTATTTGAAATTAATTAACAACCCTGTATCATTATCGATATAAAATTTATAATTTAAAAAATCGTTTAAGAATTTATACATAAAATAATCGGTGAGTTAGACCGGAACTTGATTTTTCCTTTAATGCCGTCATGGCCACACAAGGGGACCAAATTGGAGCTTTACAATATATCTACGTCGAAATATTTCATTACTAATCCTTTGAACCTTATGAGGCATGCCAAATTAGTTTTATGATTTAATTAGTATAAGTATTATACCTATCAAATTGATTTTATTATTGTTTTAAAACATCTTTATTCTTTTATTAAATAAATAATACACGTTTTTTTTGTTACTTAATGCTATCTGTTGCTTACAGGTAAGTAGATAGGGAGATAGGGGCTCGTATTAGACACTTCCTTATTAACATTACCTTTCCATACGATTATAAGACGTACCGTACCGTTCAAAGAGGTGATTGAACTCAAAAAGATTGTTTTTATAGTCATGCACTATCATATTACGTCACAATGATCTCTAAAATACACAAATCTCAATTATCAGCTAGAAAGTCGGACTCCCTGACCGCACTTCATCTGTACCAATTGCAGGTTTGTCGATCAACGGGAATTAGAACTTACAAAAGTTGACAAGCTTAAAATTGCAGGTGTGCACTCATTGTGTAACAACTGATTATGATTTGTGATAGTAATTATACGTAAGTATAAATATCGATTGATTGGTAGATAGGTTTATTTTTGTTGTAATTTCTCAAATTATTTTTTTTCTTTGCCAAATTTTAAGTTGTAGATAGGTCTAATGGCCCTAGATTGATAGGCCCTAGATAATGGTAATACACTATACGATTTGGCGAATATACTTAACAAACTTAAGTCTACGATCGTATGTATGTACTCATTTTATATATACTCATAATTAAGTTGACTTAAAATAATGTTTTTTCCCTGCTGAATTAGGTTGTTTATACTGTACGTTTACAGTAACGTAACTGTACACTTACATATATATATATATATATATATATATATATATATATATATATATATATATATATATATATATATATATATATATATATATATATATATATATATTACAGGTAGAACTTTAAACTTCCTTTTAACGATATAAACGGCGTTTGCCGGTCTTATCTTTTTCCCAGTCTTATGACTAAGTAAAGTATTTAATCAACGGTTAACTCATCCAAGGCTTTATTAATTACTTAGAGGACGTATCATCAATAAATAAGGAACTTAAACAGGGCATAATTATAACGAGATTTAAATTACATGTTTATTCTAAGTAACACGATAAGGACAAATTATGTTGTATTTATGGCTTAACCTACCTATTATAAGATTTTTATATTCGATTACTGCAATAAAATAACAATAAAAACCGAAATAAATTAACTCCACTAAAAGCAATCTAAAAGTTGTTTATTATTTATTAATTATGCTTAAGAAGTATGTGTTTGTACTACATAGAGTTAAAAAAGACAACGATATTCTAACATCACAGATACTACAAGTGTTAAGACACTTCCGTTGCCCACTTCTCAGTGACTTCGAAACATTTCGTGTAGAGCGGAACGCAACGCCGCACCAAAGCGATATAAATGAAAAATATTTCATTTCCTCGAGTGGGAATCGAACCCATAACCATTAACAGTAACAGCACATTTATACCGCTGCGCCACTATTGAACCTGAACAAAGTATCGCTTCACATAGAAAAATACGTAAGAAAAAATATTATACAATAATATTTGAAAGTGCAACTTATGAGTTACCTTAACTGACGAGCACATAAATATGTACTAATAAAGCATAATATAATTTACAAAATTATTTATTAGAAATAACTAATATAAATTCTTATTTATTAAGTAATTTTATATACGGGACTCATGGTGAATCATACACTAGGGTATGTGAGTCACTTTTTTTTCATTCCTTTAAAATTTCATTTGATTTAAAATATATATCCGTGCTCTAGTGTATTAATTAAATTTGAGCGTCATTTTTAAGAATAAAAAAGTGGGTGGTGGATCTGGTCTGTGACCCTGTGAAATTTGACTTTTTAATTAAAAAAAAAACAGTTAATAACTCCTATAAACAATTTATAACTGTGATAGTTACTTATACTTATTAACAATATTTCTTTGTTAACAGCTGCCTCACCATTGCCATTCCCAGCTTGCCGATCGGATGGTATTGAATGCTTACGACGCGCAATCCGAACATTTTTCTTCCTAATGGATTCAGAATACGTTGGGATGAAGTCAGTTGACCCAATTTACTTAAATAGCCTAACAGTTGCTCTTCCAGGAGAGCAATTGTCATTTTTAATGAGGCGTATCAACGTTACAGGTGCAAAATGGACAAAACTCGCTGAAAGAAAGTAAGCTTAACGACATCTCATTTTATTTTTATTATGTATTTTTTTTATTTTAAACGTCTATTGAATGGCTCAGTCTTAGCGTTCTGTATTTATTCGTAGCTTATAACTAATAAGTACACTTTATATCTTTAAATAATTATGGTATAAGTACATATTAAAATATATACATATTTATTTCTCTCTTTCAGCTTCACGCTGTATCCCACACTAGGCAGGGTAGGCAGAGGGAACCCGGGAACCTAGTGTTAAGACACTCCGTTTTGAAGCATTTGAAGCATTGCGTGTTGAGTGGCGGAACTCAACGCCGCACTTTGCCTTATTACCAGAGCAAAGAAATGTAACATTAAATATTTAAATTGAAAATATTAAATATTTCATTTCCCAACCCAGAACCTGTCGGTTACAGTCACACTCTTGTGCCACTGCACCACAACAGGCCTCATACATATATAAATATATACATATTTATAAAAAAGAATATTGCGTTCAATGGCTAATCCTTTCCTATTCAAAAGTAATAATCGTAATTCGGTCAAGTACAATCAAGTAAGTAGTTATTAGCTATATTACAAATTATTCAAATACATATTTGATTATGTAAAAAACGGAAGGCTTACATTTTCTGCTATCATGCTATAATTATTATTAACTGAATGTGTAATACAGTAATTAATAACAACAGGATATAGGTAAATGTTTAACAAAAATATTTTGTCGATAAATACATATATCTACAGTGAAAGATATCCATACTGTATATCAGGTAAGTTAGATAATAGGGGGTGTAACTCAGTGGTAGAGTGTCTGCTTCGCATGCTGAAAGTCCTGGGTTCAAATCCCAGCTCCTCCACGTTAACTGAATCTTTTGTTAAGTTTCCTGAATTAATTTCTTTTTTTATTGAATTGTTTTACGCTTTTAATATAACTATATTAAAATGTATTACACCGCTTTTATATACAGGTTCAGGCATTACATTTAAAGTTTCTAAAATAAAAACATACTAATATCATTATAACTTAGTAAAGTCAATAGAATAATTAAATAAATAAAATGTATTATTGTTTTTCGTTTTTGTTGAATAAAAAATATTTTTTATAATTAAAAATATTTGCATAATTTTAATTTTATTTTACTATTTTCTAATCACTTTAGTAACATGTACCAATCCTTAAATAAATACTTATTAAGCTCATAAGAAACAGTTCTAACTCAGTTAGTTACTTGTTATATCAATTATCGGCACTAGAGGCACATACCAGCAGAACTAAATACCAGAAAAAGTTAAGCATAAGGCTAAAACCGAGTCAGCATTAACAATACAAAAAAAATATATGTAATTGTGGCCTGTCGCAAGAGCGCAAGCGTTCGACCATGAAATCTACTCAGCTTCACGCTGTTTCCCACACATGGTAGTGTAGGCAGAGGGAACTTGGAAACCTAGTGTTAAGACACTCAGTTCCATTCCTCAAAACATTATTTTTTTAAATAGAATATTGTATATTTCATTTTCTCGAGTCGGGTTCGAACCCACAACCTGTCGTTTACAGTCACACGTTTGTGCCTCTGCGCCACAACAGGCCTCGATAAACTTTATCTAATATTTTCAATTGCTAGTTTTGGTAACAATGCAAAGCGCGGCGTTGATGTTCCACTACTCACATCACGTGCCGCAAATTCTGCCTAAAGTGGAGAATATATTTAACATCAATAATAACTGAATCTAACAACATTTTACTCAACAGTTTTTTATTATAGATATTTCATTAATTCCTAATTTTTAGATTCAATTTGCCCGGAGGCAAAAATGGCGTTAAGTTCATAAGCGACCTTCACATCACGGGTGAAATTTCAATGATGACAGCAGCAAGAATAGATCCTTTCTTCGCCCAAATAACAATGGATATACGTAAGTTTATCATTACTTTAACTCCTAGTGATAAGAGATAACAACAACAACAAAATGTGAAATATCGGTATCTGCGGCAGGGATCTCCGCCTTAAGGGCCGATAATGCGCCTGTAACTCTCCTTGTATTACACGAAGTCGTATTCATCGAGCCTAGATCTTAGAAGATTTAATATTTTAAGTACATAGCGCCCGAACTATAATTATCATTTTTATGTTGCAAATGAAGTACTAGATATAACGTGCTGAAAGGCTATTATGACTATACAAGTAGTACTTGCCACACCTACTTCTAATTACATAATCCTTTCCTGCTTTATATTTTTTTATTATAAAAATAAGTAAATATGTACCTATTTACCAACTACCCAATTAGCAATATTTATTTTGAATATTTAATTGTCTTGAAAATTAAGCTGATTTGTTGCAAAATAGACAAACTTCAACATACTAAAAATTCAACATCCATATCTAGGTGATTATTTGAACTTTCTAAACGTCTTACAATAAATAACGTATTTTGTATGATATATCTTCATATTTGTATAGTTTTTTTATATACATGCTATTTAGTTAGGGCGCGACGAATTAATGTATTCATTTCGGCTCTTGACCTCGTTCAAGCAGAATTAACGTGAAATTTAAACCGTGAAATTCAATTTAATTTATGTAGCTGCACTCTGACCACAGACATTAAAATTTTATTTACCAATATCGTAGGTTAGTTGAATTGCTACTTAACAGTAAAAGTAGCTATATTTTACAACTATTTTAAGTAATTTACATTTTTGTTATTAAATTTAACTTTTATAAATGACGCAATTTTGATTATATCACAATTGTTTTATGTAATATCATATTTCTTTTAAGTGTATTGTTGATATCATACTGACTGTAATTCGTTACAACAATGTTCCCCGAATTCTCTGACCATCGCATTTAAATTCAGATATTTACAAAGTGAGCCACGAAAACGTACGTCTAAGATATTACAATAACATCTATTACTCTCTCTTGGAATATAATATTATAAAATTAAATTAAAATTAAAGTAAATAAGCTATCTCTGCGAAATGATTATGATGTAATTCAATATCTTTCAAGCTAACAACTTATTATGGGTATAAATAAATAAACTAATAGGCCTTATACAATTTTACGTTAATATTACACAAACATTCTAATAATTTTGACTATTATCTCAAGTGTTTACGACCGATAATTAAAATTTAAAAAATACTTAACATTATGTTTGAATTACCCAGTATTAAATACGAGTATATATTACTTTAAATAAACCTGGACTATTTACTGAATGTTTTTCACAAAAAAATGGAGGCAATTTCCCTTTTTTCATAGTAGATCACATCAACTTGACTCATTTTACCAGGATTTAACCCACAAAACAAGATATATTCCTCTTGTTTCCCATTAATTATTAGGGCAATTTTAATAATTTCCCACGATTATCAACCACAAGTGTATATAAAAGTTAATATTTGTAGCACCTACATTAATATAGTTTTGTACTATTGATACACAAAGATGTTATTTAATGAAATGTCTTAATCAGGACACTAATATAGGCTCCGTCAGGCATCCGTAGTGTTCTAAACGATATCTTTAGTATTTTCCGAGTTTGGGGGAGGACTAAGTAACTCGATTCCGAGTATATATCAGTAACAGTCATCAGACAAAAAGAAAGCTTAAAATGTAACGTTCCCTCAAAGTGGATTGAATTGGCTGTAAAAATTTAAAGTCAATTTAGCCCCATGTATCTCGCGCATAGCACGCAGGCAGCTTAGTGTTAAGACACTCTGTTCTCATTCAACGGGGAAACGGAACACTTGCGTTTCCCAGTTTCTACTGAATTCTGGAGTCATTGCGTAATTGAGTGGCAATACTTAATCTCTACGTCACAATTGGCCTATTATGGGCCTAACCAATACTTTTTTTTTAATTTCTCGCTACAGCGAGAAATTAAAAAAAATACATCCCACTTGGTAGAGTAGGCATAGGAAACCTGACAAACTAGTGTTAAGTGCTGACACTCCGTCCCACTTTTCGACGAATTAAGGCCTTTGGTGTTAGGTGGCGGAACTCACCGCCACGCTTTGCTTTGTTGCGAGTGTAGAAATGAAAATATTAAATGTTTCATTTAAAATGTTAAGCATTTCACTAATTCAAATGAGAAATAATCCCCAATAGAGTTAATGTAATATTCAATATTTGCACTGGTAACAAAGGAAAGAGCGGCGTTGAGAACCGCTACTGCAGAATTCCAAAAATAGAAAATGCCAAATATCGGGAAGAAAAGTGTTTTATTGGGGGATGGAGTGGTTTGAGACTAGATACCTCTGCCTACTCTGCCAAAATAAAAATTGAAGGAAAAACGATAGCACTATCAGAAACTTTTCAATTGAGCTATTAAACTTTTATTTTTATTTATTTTTAATTTCAGAGGATGTTGAAAGTAATGTAACTTATGCATGGTCAGGACAACGAGGCTATGATAGCCAAGATTACATATTGATAGGCCCCGAAAGAGTTGCAGTACGAAATGAACGAACACCATTCTTCTTTTTACAATCAGGTAAGTTGCTAAATGAACTGTTCTTAAATAAATGTAAATATGAAAAAAAAAACAATTTTTTATTGTTTTATTACAATGTTTTACTAATTTTTACTTCTAAAAAATTCACAGCAGTTTGTTTGATTCTAATATTAATCAATGTTACGATGGTAATCTCTTAAATTTATCTCTCAAAAAATAAGATCTCTCTCACTCTCATTCAGCTTCACGCTGTATCCCGCACGAGGCAGGGTAGGCAGGGGGCACCCAGGAACCTAGTGTTAAGACACTCCGTTCCACTTCGGTTCCCCACATTTCGCCAAATTAAAGGCATTGAGTGTTGAGTAGCGGAACTCAACGCCGCGCTTTGCCTTATTATTTAAACACAAACACAAGACAAAAAATAAGACAAATAGACAGTATAATTTTTAAAAAGATTAAATTAATTTACTTAAAGATACAACTTTTTCATTCTAGCAAATCCTGAAGATGCAAAAATAATGGAACAAGTACTACTAAAAAGGCCTACAATATTAGATCATTTATCAAATGAAATAACAGTAGCTGTAATGCACGCACTAGTAGATAATATTAGACTATTTGCGAGAAGTATACCTGCAAGACATTATTACAAATATCAAAATAAATAAGTTATTATAAGCATGGTTGTTTTATTTGTATATTTTTTTTTAAAAATGTTTTATTTATAAGGGTTAAAATTATACATTTTTTTTTCAGTTTCACACTGTATCCCACACATGGCAGTGTAGAGAACACTAAATTTTTTCTGCCTGTCCAGCTGATGCAGCTGTTCAGTATGGCAGAAAAAATGAAGCAAATGAATATAATATCATAATTTTAACAAAAAATAATTTTAAATATAGTACAAGTTTATGATACATTTTCCAGAAAATGTAATTGTTGAGTTTTTTTATTAGTATTATTATGAATGATAAACAAGAGATCTGCATAAAATATATATTAAATATTCAAATCACAATAAGTATTAAAAAGCATCTCCAAGAGATTCTTCAACATAATTTTTGTATATTGTCATAAATTTTGCTGCAAATGCTTCTAGATGAAATATTGGCTTATTACCCTGCCTCATTCTATGTTCATAATTAGCTGCATATTTAATAATTTGACATTTTAAAGTCATATCACAGTTAGCTATAAGATCTTCTAATAATGAAGCAAAAATCTCTTCTGGGGGTATTCCATGTATTAAAAGTTCATAAAACTTTTGGCGAACTTCACCTAGTTTTGCTGGAGATTGTTCAGACAACATAATCTTGGCAATATCTCTAATGAAAATTTGCCAATCTGGTATAGGGAGGTCTTGGTCTGCTCTAAAAGGATATTGCTCAACCTTGCAAGCTTCACACATCAAAATTGCTCTTCTTAAATTACGATTAGACACATTCGCAATTCGCACTGCTAATTCTGATGGTAGAGTTAAGCCCTCTTTTCTACACACAGTATGTAAAACATTCACTATTTCATCTATACTTGGAGCTGGCACTCTAATAGCCAAACAACGAGATCTGATTGCAGGAATTACACGTGATATAGAATTTGCTATAAGAATCAGGCGGCAGGTTGATACATATTTTTCCATGGTGCGACGCAGTGCGTGTTGAGCATCTTTCGTAAGATAATCTACTTCATTTAAAATGACAACTTTAAATTCACGTTGGCCAGAAGAGTCAATTTGATGTGTTTGAGCAACATTTTTAACTAAATCCATGATAACAACGCGGTCATGGATTCCAGCATCGGTGGGATTTACTTCAATATGATAGTTACTACTTACAGTCATTATTTCAATTTTCTTATTTGAAGGTGTTGTAAAATGCATAGTTTCTTGTCTTGCTCGTTCTACACCGGATCCATAAAGCTCCCGTAATAAGCACATTATTCGTGTTTTCTTACCGGCACCCAAGGGTCCGTAAATTAGTAGATGAGGAAAGTCACTTTGCTGTATTAAACTTTTTAATCCGATAGCTTGTTCTTTGTGATAATCCAATTTCATCAAATCTTTTGGTCGATGTTTATCAACCCATAAAGTCATTTTGTTAAGAAATTAATGTTGAAATAAATTAAATTGAAAAACTTTTTTTTAAAGTTTAATTCCTTGAAAAACCAAAATTGTTGTTCAGTTGTCACTTGGTTAACATTTGAAGTCTATGTACGCGCCAAAATGTTATTCTAAATTCTAGTACAGCTACAGACTAAAGATAATTTATGTTTTGAATATACAGTAAGTCTATACAAATAAATAAAATGCAGTATGGGGTCAATAGATTTACCTACATGTTACAAAAGTAATTTTGTACTCTTATTCTATACTTAAAATAAATAGGTAACTGATCAATGTCTGTACATAGAAGGACATTTATTAATAGGTCCCAAAATATATTTTTAATTATTTTTGTATTTGTACGCTAATCTCAGAAACGAACTTGAGTCTTAGCTTATAAATGCACCATATGGATTAAATATAAAAAAAAGATATAACAGTTTCTAATAAGCTAAGAAATATATAGGAGGGACATTATAGTTTGTGAAATAAAAAGAAAAATTAAAATAAAAATCTTGAGCTCTCTTCTCTGTATCTTAAGTTATATTAGTATAAAACTTACTATATAAGTATAAACTTATTCTCACTCAGCTTCACGCTGTGAGCTTCACACTGAATCCTGCACATGGCATTAGGTTCCCAATAGTTCTTAACAGTAGGAACCTAGTATTAAGACACTTCATTCCTCTTCTGTTCCCCAAAAATAGTAATAATCGTTCCATTAATGGTATATATTAAAAGTATATATTAACTTACTATGAAAATAAATGAAAATTGGTCAAATTACAGTTATCATTTGTACAACGATGACATTTAAATAACTTCTGCTATGACTTTTACTTCATATATATTAGTTACAAACGCGGCTTCTACTAAATAGCATGTATCGTGCTTCAATATAAGTTATAGTGTTTTTGAAGTGAAAACTTCTTTAGGCGCGTTGAGCGTTTTGGTAGAGGGTAAAATCCTCGGTTCGCGTCACCGACATGCTAATGATAATTGTATATCTATCGCTATGGAGACCCAGACTAGAGCACGCGCAGTAGCCTGTGTACACGTATACACTAATACATCGACTATTTTTGACTGTATTATGTGCGCGTTGGACGATTTTTGGATAAGTATAATTTTGTGAGTCACGACAATGATGTAAATAATGAAAATAATGTTCAAAATTGAATTCATTGAAATTCGTGTAAATATAAATACTATGTATAATTAAGATAATTGTATATTAATTATTTTTTCAACCACTTTGTATTTATATTTTGTTCATGATTTGCTTAACCCATCATATGTAACTAATAAATAAAACATAAAAAAAACATATAATTTTTGCATATAGTTTTATTTACTCTCAACTTAATAGATCCGTTTTCACTTCTATCGGCAGTCCCACGACTGCTATTAGTTTTTTTTATAGTTTCACGCTGTATCCCGCACATGGCGGGATAGTCAGAGGCAAAACTTAGAGATGCACGATCAGCACAAGCTTTCGGCTTATGAAGCAGAACCCTAGCAGGGCAGACAGGCTACCTCGCTAGGGATACAGCGTAAAAGGCTAAGGCGCAGTCAGGTTAGGTAATCTCTATAAAGAGACTTTACAGTCTACAGCAAGGGCCTCACATTGAAATAATTAATAAAGTTTTACCACGAATGTTCAAATAAAATATGTTCTCTAAAGAAACAGGAACACAGCCGGCTTTAGCACTAATAGCGCCCTAAGGCGAGATATCTGTGAGAATATAATTTATTATTATTTCAATACGTTACAATATATAAAAATAATCAATGAAAAAAGTATATTCACATTTCCACAATTAAAATAAAAGCTTTTCAGGTTTTTATTACCACTTATAGTAAGCTAACTATCTGTAATCAGTGTTCTCTATTTTTCACGACATTTTATATTTTACAATTTTCAGAAAATCGTATCATGAGCAGCGTCCTCTTCTTTTCAATGCCCTGTACGTACGTATAGCCACTACTGATTATATATTTACTAACGAAAAGATTACCTAGTACTGAAAATTATGACAAAAGCATCTTTTCTGGTTTGGTATCTATAAATATGCAATTTCTGTTCAACTAGGATTTTCAACATGCGATGGTGTAAATTAAATTTACTACACGAGGAGAATCACTTATGAATATATATAAACGCTTTATATTTATTTTGAGTTTTAATTTCATTGAATTTTAGCTTTAGCTTACAAATTTAAAGATATATTTTATAACTTATATACATATATATTATAATAATTTTTAAAGAAAGATAAAAGCTTGTATCCGCGCGAGCGAGCGTACTCTTTATTAAAAAAAACTACCATACTATTTAACTGTCATGTGCCAATGTCAATGTCTTAAAATGTACTTGTATTTTGTTCACCGAGTATGTGTATTGAGTTTTCGGTCAATAGAAGCCACTCAAAAACTTCTTAAATGAGAAGAAGCCTTAAGTCCTTTGGAGTTCATTGTGAGGAAGAAATTAACATAAAAGTTTTTAAACTATTGCTATAAAGTACTCCATATATCCAGTTTTATAGCATTATGGTTGAAGGGCAATAATGTTTCTTAAAAGTTTGAATTACTTTTTTCTTTTTATTGTCGTAAAAAAGTCTACGTGTGAAGATTTCAATTTATATGGCGATGCCGGACAAGCTTACGCATTGGAAATTGAAATTGGACACCCTCCACAAAAAGTAAATATGTAACTAATATGAATGTTTTTCTTAAAATCTTTTGGAAACTTAAAAAAAAACACGATTATAATATAATAAGTATATTATGACCATAATATAATAAGTGTAATATATAATAATTATTTATTTTTAGCTTAGTGTCTTAGTTGATACAGGCAGTACTACATTAGCCATTGCATCATATCCCAGAAAAGATAATGACAAATATTTCCACTCTGACAAATCATATAGTATTTTTTTGACAAATAAAGAGGTAAGGTTAAATTTGTAATAATTAAACATATTAACATTTTAAATGTATTTAATGAGCATCAAAATGTAAAGGTAAAAAAACCAAATCAAAATGTAAGGTTTTATTACAATGTTTTACTAATTTTTACTTCTAAAAAATTCACTGCAGTTTGTATTCTAATATTAATCAATGTTACGATGGTAATCTCTAAAATTTATCTCTCAAAAAATAAGATCTCTCTCACTCTCACTCAGCTTCACGCTGTATCCCGCACGAGGCAGGGTAGGCAGAGGGCACCTAGGAACCTAGTGTTAAGACACTCCGTTCCACTTCGGTTCCCCACATTTCGCCAAATTAAAGGCATTGAGTGTTGAGTAGCGGAACTCAACGCCGCGCTTTGCCTTATTATTTAAACACAAACACAAGACAAAAAATAAGACAAATAGACAGTATAATTTTTAAAAAGATTAAATTAATTTACTTAAAGATACAACTTTTTCATTCTAGCAAATCCTGAAGATGCAAAAATAATGGAACAAGTACTACTAAAAAGGCCTACAATATTAGATCATTTATCAAATGAAATAACAGTAGCTGTAATGCACGCACTAGTAGATAATATTAGACTATTTGCGAGAAGTATACCTGCAAGACATTATTACAAATATCAAAATAAATAAGTTATTATAAGCATGGTTGTTTTATTTGTATATTTTTTTTAAAAATGTTTTATTTATAAGGGTTAAAATTATACATTTTTTTTTCAGTTTCACACTGTATCCCACACATGGCAGTGTAGAGAACACTAAATTTTTTCTGCCTGTCCAGCTGATGCAGCTGTTCAGTATGGCAGAAAAAATGAAGCAAATGAATATAATATCATAATTTTAACAAAAAATAATTTTAAATATAGTACAAGTTTTTTACACATTTTCCAGAAAATGTAATTGTTGAGTTTTTTATTAGTATTATTATGAATGACAAACAAGAGATCTGCATAAAATATATATTAAATATTCAAATCACAATAAGTACTAAAAAGCATCTCCTAGAGATTCTTCAACATAGTTTTTGTATATTGTCATGAATTTTGCTGCAAATGCTTCTAGATGAAATATTGGCTTATTACCCTGCCTCATTCTATGTTCATAATTAGCTGCATATTTAATAATTTGACATTTTAAAGTCATATCACAGTTAGCTATAAGATCTTCTAATAATGAAGCAAAAATCTCTTCTGGGGGTATTCCATGTATTAAAAGTTCATAAAACTTTTGGCGAACTTCACCTAGTTTTGCTGGAGATTGTTCAGACAACATAATCTTGGCAATATCTCTAATGAAAATTTGCCAATCTGGTATAGGGAGGTCTTGGTCTGCTCTAAAAGGATATTGCTCAACCTTGCAAGCTTCACACATTAAAATTGCTCTTCTTAAATTACGATTAGACACATTCGCAATTCGCACTGCCAATTCTGATGGTAGAGTTAAGCCCTCTTTTCTACACACAGTATGTAAAACATTCACTATTTCATCTATACTTGGAGCTGGCACTCTAATAGCCAAACAACGAGATCTGATTGCAGGAATTACACGTGATATAGAATTTGCTATAAGAATCAGGCGGCAGGTTGATACATATTTTTCCATGGTGCGACGCAGTGCGTGTTGAGCATCTTTGGTAAGATAATCTACTTCGTTTAAAATGACAACTTTAAATTCACGTTGGCCAGAAGAGTCAATTTGATGTGTTTGTGCAACATTTTTAACTAAATCCATGATAACAACGCGGTCATGGATTCCAGCATCGGTGGGATTTACTTCAATATGATAGTTACTACTTACAGTCATTATTTCAATTTTCTTATTTGAAGGTGTTGTAAAATGCATAGTTTCTTGTCTTGCTCGTTCTACACCGGATCCATAAAGCTCCCGTAATAAGCACATTATTCGTGTTTTTTTACCGGCACCCATGGGTCCGTAAATTAGTAGATGAGGAAAGTCACTTTGCTGAATTAAACTTTTTAATCCGATAGCTTGTTCTTTGTGATAATCCAATTTCATCAAATCTTTTGGTCGATGCTTATCAACCCATAAAGTCATTTTGTTAAGAAATTAATGTTGAAATAAATTAAATTGAAATACTTTTTTTTAAAGTTTAATTCCTTGAAAAACCAAAATTGTTGTTCAGTTGTCACTTGGTTAACATTTGAAGTCTATGTACGCGCCAAAATGTTATTCTAAATCATAGAGCAGCTACAGACTAAAGATAATTTATGTTTTGAATATACAGTAAGTCTATACAAATAAATAAAATGAAGTATGGGGTCAATAGATTTACTTACATGTTACAAAAGTAATTTTGTACTCTTAATCTATACTTAAAATAAATCGGTAACTGATCAATGTCTGTACATAGAAGGACATTTATTAATAGGTCCCAAAATATATTTTTAATTATTTTTGTATTTGTACGCTAATCTCAGAAATGAACTTGAGTCTTGGCTTATAGATGCATCATATGGATTAAATATAAAAAAAGATATAACAGTTTCCAATAAGCTAAGAAATATATAGGAGGGACATTATAGTATGTGAAATAAAAAGAAAAATAAAAATAAAAATCTTGAGCTCTCTTCTCTTTATCTTAAGTTATATAAGTATAAAACTTACTATATAAGTAAAAACTTATTCTCACTCTCAGCTTCACGCTGTGAGCTTCACACTGTATCCTGCACATGGCATTAGGTTCCCAACAGTTCTTAACACTAGGGACCTAGTATTAAGACACTTCATTCCTCTTCTGTTCCCCAAAAATAGTAATAATCGTTCCATTAATGGTATATATTAAAAGTATATATTAACTTACTATGAAAATAAGTAAAATTGGTAAAATCACAGTTATTATCATTTGTACAACGATGACATTTAAATAACTTCTGCTATGACTTTTACTTCATATATCTTAGTTACAACCGCGGCTTCACTAGTTTGTACTAAATAGCATGTACCATGCTGCAATATAAGTTATAGTGTTTTTTATAGTTTGACGCTGTATCCCGCGCATGGCGGGATAGTCAGAGGCAACTTGTAAACTTAGTGTAAAAAACTCTCTACTTCCCCACTTTCCGGCGAATTTGAGGCAATGTGTGTTGGACGGTGGAACTTAATGCTCCACTTTGCCTTGTTCGTTTTAGCTAGAGCTAAGAAATGAAAACATTAATTAATATTCAATTTGAAAATAATAAATATTCAATTTGAATTTCCTCGAGTGGGATTTGCACCTACAATCTGTCGTGTTTACAGTCACATAAAAATACCGATAAATGGAATATCCAACACTAACATATCAATGAATGCCGGTTGCACGCATGAAAAAGTGAAATGAGAATATGCAAGCGAGAGCGCAATGCCAGTGATAGAGATGCACGATCAGCACAAGCTTTCGGCTTATGAAGCAGAACCCTAGCAGGGCAGACAGGCTACCTCGCTAGGGATACAGCGTAAAAGGCCCCTATGGATACAGCGTAAAGGACCCTGGATACAGCGTAAAAGGCTAAGGCGCAGTCAGGTTAGGTAATCTCTATAAAGAGACTTTACAGTCTACAGCAAGGGCCTCACATTGAAATAATTAGCCGGGTAGTATCTGATAAAATTTTACCACGAATATTCAAATAAAATATGTTCTTTAATAAAACAGGAACACAGCCGGCTTTAGCACTAATAGCGCCCTAGGGAGAGATTTCTGTGAGAATATAATTTATTATTATTTCAATACGTTACAAGATATAAAAATAATTAACGAAAAAAGTATATTCACATTTCCACAATTAAAATAAAAGCTTTTCAGGTTTTGTATCAGTGTTATTATCATTTGCAGTGCTTTTCAGTTATATCTGTAAACAGTGTTCTCTCTTTTTCACGGCATTTTATATTTTACAATTCTCAGAAAATCGTATCATGAGCAGCGTCCCCTTCTTATCAATGCCCCATACGTACATATAGCCACTACTGATTATATATTTACTAACGGAAAGATTACCTAGTACTGAAAATTATGACAAAAACATTTTTTCTGGTTTGGTATCTATATATATGCAATTTCTATTCAACTAGGAATTTCAACCTGCGATGGTGTAAATTAAATTTACTACACGAGGAGAATGATTTATGAATATATGTAAATGCTTTATATTTATTTTGAGTTTTATTTTCATTGAATTTTAGCCTTAGCTTACAAATTTAAAGATATATTTTATAACTTATATACATATATATTATAATATTTTTAAAGAAAGATAAAAGCTTGTATCCGCGCGAGCAAGCGTACTCTCTATTAAAAAAACTGCCATACAATTTAACTGTCATGTGTCAATGTCTTAAAATGTACTTGTATTTTGTTCACCGAGTATGTGTATTGAGTTTTCGGTCAATAGAAGCCACTCAAAAACTTCTTAAATGAGAAGAAGCCTTAAGTCCTTTGGAGTTCATTGTGAGGAAGAAATTAACATAAAAGTTTTTAAATTATTGCTATAAAGTACTTCATATATCCAGTTCTATAACATTATGGTTGAAGGGCAATAATGTTTCTTAAAAGTTTGAATTACTTTTTTCTTTTTATTGTCGTAAAAAAGTCTACGTGTGAAGATTTCAATTTATATGGCGATGCCGGACAAGCTTACGCATTGGAAATTGAAATTGGACACCCTCCACAAAAAGTAAATATGTAACTAATATGAATGTTTTTCTTAAAATCTTTTGGAAACTTAAAAAAAAAACACGATTATAATATAAAAAGTATATTATGACTAAAACATAATAAGTGTAATATATAATAATTATTTATTTTTAGCTTAGTGTCTTAGTTGATACAGGCAGTACTACATTAGCCATTGCATCATATCCCAGGAAAGATAATGACAAATATTTCCACTCTGACAAATCATATAGTATTTTTTTGACAAATAAAGAGGTAAGGTTAAATTTGTAATAATTAAACATATTAACATGTTAAATGTATTTAATGAGCATCATCAAAATGTAAAGGTAACCAGGTAGGATAAACTGAGAGAGTCTAGTATCAACATGAATTCCAAATATGATAAAAATATAATATTACTAAAATATTGAATACTTTTGCCTATTATTTGCTATACATAGGGTACACCATATATATACATAGGGTACATCATAAAGCAGATCAAATCAAGCAAGCAAGCAAGTTCATGTCAAGCTATTTTTTTACTTGACATCTAACAACCGTTGCAGTCTAGGCAGAGGTAACTTGGGCCCTGTATGTTAGACTCTGTTCCCATTACATTACTCCCAATCTCTACTTTCCACCAAATTTGCCTATAGGCCAAAATAAGCCTCTGCAACAAACTAAATACTACAACTTATAAAGATATAAAATTTCAGGTTGTAGCGAAATATTCCCAAGGCACTTGGAAAGGTGAATTAGCATTTGATTATGTTAAATTTCCAACAATCAAAAATATACCAGAAGTGACAAGTGAATTAGCTCTAATTAAAAGTAGTCATAAATTCTTTATGAATGGCTCAACATGGCAGGTAATGTTTTATTTTTATAATATACACTTAAAAATAGATATTAAAATATATTATATATAATTTACAAAAAAAAATATAAAGTTCACGATAAGTACAACAAAAATTACAAGTTAAATTTTAATTAGAAAACATTGGAAAAATGTTATCTGTAGCATATTATTTATTGATTGGGTTTTTTTCATTTTCATTTTTTCAATTCATTACCAAAATTTTAGTGTGGCTTTAAATATATTTTTTTACAAAAAAAAATATGAAAAATATTATAAATTTTAATGAACAATTATAGTTAATGATTCATATTTTAATGTACATAAAACATTATTCATTATTTTTATTATTATAGTGGTTGTGGTCAAATGCCTTGCTTAGTTCTCATTGCGAATGTATGGCTTAGTAGTCAGAGTGGCTTCATAGTTTCCAAGAAATTTGGCTTCAAATGCTGCTGTGTTTAAATTTTTATGTGTATTTCAATTAAGTATTAAATACAGTGTAAACTCATTATAACATTATCCTTTATAATGATAAATTCCCTATAAAGTAGAAGTGAGGACAACTTGGATGGTTTGTGTTAAAAGCCACATATTGATTGTTCACTCCATATACGATAACTCTCTATAACAACAAAAAATGCTCAATCCCTTGTTTTGGTATGAAGAGTTTATACTGTATTTTATTTCCTCGAATGGGTATAGAACCCACAACATGCCCTTAAACATTGGTTTCCCACAAGGATGTGTGCTGTCTCATACACTGTTTCTTCTGCATATCAATGCGCAGGTATCTCTCGGAAAAACGTCGACGAGTGCTAAAATAAATTTATGTTATCTATTAAGCCATTCTTCTCGAAAGTTTCCTCATCATCTTCCATTTCCTTATGGGGTGAAAAGAACCTAGTTCAATTCAATTCGCAGAAAACACCGATTAGCACGTTGACCACTAAAAAACCCATTTGTTGTATCATCTAGCCGCGCCTAGTGCTGCGATCATCTTGAAAGCAAGGCCAAATTGGCCTCACTGGGGGTCAAACAGTACTTCACGCCAAAACCCTACATGGCTATGTTTTACTCCAAAGTTCGGCCTCAAGTAAAGAACTGTTTTACCCGGCTGGTGCACCCTAGTATCAGCATAAACGCCGCTCGAATCGATAGGGTCTCTTAGGCTTTGTGTAGTGACGTAACCTCGCTGTGCGTGTACCGCATTTCTTCTGAAGAACTTGGACTTAATTTCGGCTGCCGAATTGTCTAACCGTACAGTACATCATAAGCTGAAATACTATCCACGCCACCTAGATACGTGGCATTCTACTATTGTGCAATTCAGCTACACACAAGAATAAACTATCTGCGGCAGTGTTTCCAGGTCATTACGACATGGGTACCTTATAAACCGGCAGACCTGTAGCTTGCCTTGTCTTTTCCGTAAAAGAAGATGCTCACAAACTATATTATAAGAGTATTGTGAAGTATATATGTATTATATTATTTCCAGGGTCTTCTAGGACTAGCGTATTTACCTGTGGGTGCGTGGGGAGATGACGTAATAGTAGGGTCATGGCTGGACTCGGTAGACAAAACATTATACAAAGATATGTCGTTCCAACTCAAGCTGTGTGGAATTGTGAGTCCGACAAATGCTACACATTATGGAAAATTTGAAATTATTGGTAAGATCCTAGTTAATTTTTATTGTGATATATGTATACATCTATACATATAATAAATCTGAAGAAAAGTAATTTTTGTACATTCAAGTAATTGAAAAAAAAAAATTAGCCAGCGTGTGAAAAGATAAGTAACAGAACCCATTTCCATCATTTTTGAAATTTTTGTCTGTTTGGATGTTTGTTTGTGCACACAAACGTAAAATCATCACGTAAAATCTACGAATTCAATGCAGACAATGTTTATATACAAAAAATATACGCAACTTGAGGTATAACTTAGTTTTTGTTTCATTAAAATCGGTTCACTCTATCAAAAGATACGATTAATTTAGTGAGTTCAAGAAGTAAAATATTACGTTACACAATTCAGTATAGTACTTGCAACGACATCTATACTAATATTATAAAGCTGAAGAGTTATTTGTTCGCTTGAACGCGCTAACAGCTAACAGAAACCACTGGTCCGATTTGAAAAATTCTTTCAGTATTAGATAGCTCATTTACCAATTAAGGCTAATTGAGAGTTTCCGCTGCGTGCGTTGCGTAAACGTTTAAGTTTCGCAAAAATCATGTATGATAGAATTGTTCTACTTTTAACGTTACTACATAGCTGTATAAATTTGAATTTGGAATTCTTATTCTAAGAGTTAAAATTATAATTAAAGTGACCATTACGAGAAAACGCCAATTTAACTAGTAATAATTTTATTTTATTCTTGACGCAGTTGTGGTGCGATCACTATGGATATGATTCCTGCTCCTGCTGAGCAAAAAAGTAAAATAACTTTAAAAAACATTGCTTTTTTTCCAGATGACAGTATAGCACCTTCAAGTCCAGTTATATTTAAAACACCAATTTTGCAAAGAAGATGGTATGTGGTGGGAGTTTTGTCAATTCGTGTATTGACAAATGGAAATAAAACGGCAAATAATGTGACAAGTGATGATGAACACTATAAAGATACATGTATGAAATTAAATAAAGAGAAAAGCATCGTTGATAGCGGGACAACTAATATTAGATTACCTGACGTTGTATTTAGAGAGGTAATGTTGTTTTATAATTTTTATTACATTGATTAGTTAGATAAATAAAATATGGCTGACGAATTTTGCGAATTGTTTACTTGGAAAGAAAATAATCAAAGTAAGAACAGTTCAAAACCAAATCGGCGCATGCTGCCATATACGGATAACTTCAGGGCGGCCAAGACTCGTTGACTATATGTACTTTTTTCCTTATCTAATTTTGACATTGACAATAAATAACATCATTTAAATGGAATTATTTCCATTAACTCTAAAATAAATTATGTTAAACCAGTGTTAAATTCATTATTTTCAATATTTTAAAATTCAGTGTTAAGTAGAGGAAATCTAAAATTATAGTTTATCTCTATCTCAAAAGTAATGTACAAACGTACTGGTTTTTTTTAAAAGTTTTCTTTTTTTATTTAATTTTATGTGTTTTTCACTCATTCGTGAGATAATTTCCAACAATGTTAACCCCACATGACATGTCCTGATATACTCAGTTTTTGAGATAGCTATTTAAAATAATGTCTAAATATCTATCGTATTCTGGTAGATTTGCTTATCATTTTGATTTCTAATTCTATTTTATCTCTTACTTCCAATATATTAAGACATGCAAGTCTCTTCTCGAATCGAAAGTCAACTGGCTTCGATGATCATGTCCGGGATACGGAGTAAAGAACATAAGGGCCGTCGCTCACACCGCTATCCCGATTGTGAGCGCGATCATAACACTAAAGTACAGTAGACTGCGACTCTTTTTTGTTCACTGCGTCAGTTTCTACATATGCTACAAAGTGATTCCGAACTCCACACACTTAATAATATGTACATGACTGTACCTGCGCGAGACTGACGCCTGTGTTGACATACCTACTTTATTCAAAATTCAAAATATTCTTAATTTTGTAATTATTTTTTTTTATAATATTCTTTATTTTATTTTTTTTTCTTTATTTTGGCTCTAGCAAGCACTTTTGAATCGTCACAAACATAAAATAACCACCGGCTCGAAATGCGGTTCTGCTGAGAAGAGCCGACAAGAAACTCAACAGTTGCTCTTTTCAATATTGAATAGTTACGTTTCATTGTTTAATAGAATAGAGACTATCCTGCATGAAATTCAAACGACCTTAATTAAATATATTTTTATCATTCAAATATTCTTGGACAGTGTAGTAGGCTTTCTTAATTAACATTACTTTAACATTTACTTTAAACTTCTCTAGTGGCAAATTCAAAATACACTGCGGAATACTATTGTAGATACGTAAACGTTATGATATGTAGTTATAAAATATTTGTCAGTTTATACTGATTTTATTGTCATATTGACAGGTTGTGAATGAACTGAGAAGTGCGGCGCAAGCATCCAATATGCTTATATTAGATGAATTTTGGTTTCATGGCGAGGTAAGGGAGATTTTTGTTAATTTTTATGACAAATTATACTTATTTGTAACGGTTATTAACTAACACTTTTTACTTACTGTTTTATTTCACCCGTCCGTTATATTGAAATTAATGTTAATAAAAGTTTATTATATTTAACCTTAATTATATATAATCATTGCCTAATTTATAAGCAAATTATATAAAAAAAAATATTTTGAGGCCTGTCGTGGCGCAGCGGCACAACCCTGTGACTGTAACTGACAGGTCCTGGATTCCAACCCCACTCAAAGAAATGAAATATTTAATATTTTCAATTTAAATATTTAATGTTTTCATTTCTTCGCTCTGATACAGGGTCAAACGCGGCGTTGAGTTCCGCCACTCAACACGCAATGCCTCAAATTCAGCGGAAAGTGGGGACCGGAAGTGAAACGGAGTGCCGTGACACTAGTTTCCCAAGTTCCATCTGCCTACCCTGCCATGTGCGGGATACAGCGTGAAGCTGATTGGTTATAAGCAAATTACATATGATAATATATCGTTTCAGGCTGCATGTTGGCCTGAACCTCAAGACTGGGCGTTACCATCAATAGGCATAGATCTACTTAGCGCTAACAGCGATAATGAATATTTTACATTGGAAATAACGCCGCAGGTAAAAATTGGTTATTTTATATGTCTTAATGGGAATGGAGGAGAGGAAATTCAATACTAATGAAAAAAATTAAACTAATTTGTGACTTAACAGAACTATGTACGAGTGATGACAGCATTTAATAACAGTGGTGAGGGTGGTACCGTCTCACAATATTGCTACAAATTAGGCTTAGAGGCTGGTTGCGATGAAACTGTACTGGGGTATACTGCGATGGAGGGGTTGCAGGTTCGATTTTTTGTTTATTAATTAATATAATAATAAAGCGCGGCGTTGAGTTCCGCCACTCAACACGCAATGCCTTAAATTCGGCGGAAAGTGGTGAACAGTAGTGGAACGGAGTGTCTTAACACTAGGTTCCCAAGTTCCCTCTGCCTAGCCTGTCGTGTGTGGGATACAGCGTGAAGCTTAGTATTATAATAAGTTTTCTATAACTCTAAGTGTCTATTTCATTCCCTGATAGCCTTATCTACCAGATATCTTTTAGGTTATAAAAAAAAATTAATAGTTTTCTTAAACATTTTATTTTGTGTGGGGCAGTTAATTAATACATATATAATTGTAAAGCTTACAAGTTTTAAGATTTTTCTTACATTACACATACGGCACACATACACATATATTAAAGTGCAAAAATTTATATTTGTTGCATTTTTTAATTCCCTTTCTAAATCGTTGTTTATAATATTATTTTATATACCTTCGTGACATAAAGCAGGGCGAAGGAGATATTCTGTTCCATTTTTTGCCAGTTAAATTCAATGTTGCGCTTTGCTTCTCACCAAAGCGCGAATGAAAACATTTTGTTCCCTGAATTGAGAATTGAACACATAAGCATCACATTTACAGTCAGATTATATCTTTGCACCACGATGGTCTCTCCATATGTGTGATATACTTAAAATTACCTTCTTTACAGGTACTTTTCAACCGTTCATCAGGTTGGATAGGCTGGCAGGAGTCCGATTGTGGACCAAATTCCCGTATAACTGGTCCATACAATTATTCCACATCTCTTCTATCTTTGTGCCAATTGAAAAAGACAATTCCGGATACGGAAGTTACTATAAAAGCAGCTCAATGGGCACTTTGTGCATTCTCCATTGTGGCAATAGCAGTTCTGATATATTTACTCGCGCCATGTGTTAAAGCCCTGATTGTACGACCTTTGCCGAGATCTCAACAAATTTCTTTGTCCCAGGCAGCTTTGTTTGAGCCGGAAGCGAATTCTAACTAAATATATATGTATTTTTTAAACCAATTGATAAGTGTTTGATAAGTTCTTGTTAATTTATCAAGTGGATAACGAATGCCGTTTTCTTTGTACGTACATTATGACCGCGTTTATTGAACACAACTTTATTCTTATTTTAAATACAGTAACATTCTTTTTACTTTATTAGAATCAGTCATCGACTATCAATTTATTTTATATATTAAATTATTTTTTATGTCTATTTCTCGTGATCTCGTGTTTAGCACCTTCAAATTTTAATGGTGCTTATGCTATTAATATTTAATAAGGTTATTACTAGAAATTAATAAAATAAATTTAAATATACATATATTATATGTATATTTTAAAACGCATAACATTTACACATTAAATAAACGGCGACAGTATTTTAGAAATTATCAAAATTTTATTGATAATGATGATTAAGTATTTTTTTTAAGATTTAATTGGATATTTTAGATAACACTTAGTTGGCACAAAATTTGTATTGTTAAAGTAAAACAAAAAAAAATATAAGTTGAAAGCAGAAATCACTTATATAAAAGATAAAAAAACAATTAATACTAATATAATTCTGATTTAGTGTTAGTAATATTTGTGATCACAATTTTAGTCAAAATTTTATATAAGCATAAAATATGTCGCGAAACTTTTCGTTTTGTACGGTTTGCAAGGTTTTTTTTATTTTAAGTGACTTAGATATTAAAGTTTATATGTAACATGTTATTTTTTGTGTGAATGCACATTTAGTAATTTTTTTATACCTTTTTACTACCTTTTCGAATGCTGTTATCGTTCAAAGTTAACTACGTACAGTATACGACTATATGTCATGGCCGCCATGAAGTTAATGTTTCTAAACTTTTCGCATTAGGTTCTTAGCATTATATGTAGCTAAATTTTTTTGTAGAATAATATAAAAAAATTGTAGTAATTTTGTCGAACTATATAATATAATTTGACGTAACTTTTTAATTATTAACCAATTTAAATAAAGCAAACACTAAATGTTGAAGGAAAGTAATCAAAATATAATAGTGAAAACTCCATTTAAATCTGATAAGCACATATAAACACATTGACAAACTGTCAAAAAATAATCACTATTTTGGACTCTATTACATTAACTAATTTCTATATGTATTAAAACTAATTTCTATATTAAAATAAATTCAAAGGTTTAAAAATTCTAAATTCAAATCTTGGTAGCTATATACGGCTAACTTCAGGGGAATGCCGACTGGTCGACCGCACTATAGCAAATTAATGCCATCCTTTCTCTTATATATTAATTAGAAAGAGATAGCATCAGAACCTTAACAAACTATTCGGCAATTAGAAAGAGATACCATCAGAACTGTAACCAACTATTCGGCAGTAAAGAGGTATATTTTAACAAGTTCATTACCAATCGATTTTTATGTTATTTTTATACGTAAATAATGTTTACTATAGATATTTACATTTTTTTCAGCTTCACACTGTATCCTGCACATGACAGAGTAAAGTTAAATATTTCATTTGAAAATATATTCATTTGAAAATATATCGAGTTGATGTCGAACCCACAACCTGTAGTTTATAATCACACGGCTGTGTGCACCACGACAGGCCCCATATATTTAGTTTGTAATGTTTTCAAATTGGCAATGAATTTGTTAATAAGTCATTATTATATTAGTTAAATGCAATTTGTGTGAGTTTTTATTATAATCATTTGTGAATTCTAGTATAGTTCAAAGTAAGTCCATTTTAGTGTTAGATAGTATAATTTACATCATTGCCATAAAATTTGGGCAAAAATAGAAAATACAATGTAATCTCGATAAACCTGAGAATTATTGTCGTTAGGCATTCAGATAATTGCAAATCCGGATGATGGAATGTATGCAAGGCAAATTTTTTAATAATTAAATACGTATAGTAATAATTTAATACGTATAGTCCATAATATTTTGTTAGTAAAAACACAACCTCACAAATCTATGTTTATTAAAATTATTGACAGATATATTTTCCAATATATTATGTACATATATTTTTTAAATATGTACGTAAATAATTTGTCGCGGCACACACAGTCCGGATAATCTAGAATATGTAAAACTGAAGGCCGGATAATCGAGTTTTTACTGTAATTAAAAAATAGTCCCCAATATAATTTCGATCTGCCCAAATTGGGAATAATCTCAGTTTAATTTTATCTTTCATAATATTTATATTATAGAAACAATATTTCGATTTCTCTATCTTTTTAAGATTAGATAATTTTTATAAGAACGTAATGTAAAGAAACATGTAATTTTAATATTATTTCAGTATTACAAATATTTTACTATGTAATTTTATTATTTAAAAAAAAATATTTGCATTGATTTTGGTATATCTACAAAAAAATAACATCCATTTACCTTTTAACAAGCTACTGACTTTTTAATGCTTTGTTCTAAAAAGCAAATAAGTTATTTATATATTTAATTTTGTGTGAAAATAGTAAAAAAATATTTTCACATTCCATTTCGATATTATGAACCGATAGAAGAAGAAGATGGAAAAAATGTGATTTTAATTGCAGTAAATAATATCAGCTTCACGCTGTATCGAGCACTAAGCAGGTTAGGCAGAGGTAACTTGGGAACCTATCATCTTAATAATAGGATCCCAAGTTCCCTCTGCCGTTCCTAAGGCACTCCTATTCTTCACCTTAGGCCAAAATGTAGTTATAACAATTAAATAGAAAATATAGCACATGTATTTAAATTTTCAATATCAAACCAAAACACGTTTAGCACATCAATAGTAAATACTATATTAATTAAATGCACTATTTTACTAAATCTATACAAATAGACAGAAATACTTTTTTGTATTGAATTTACTAGTAATTAAAAGTCATTACAGCTTAGAGTCATACAGTCAGGTTAGAGTCATTTAGACAATTAAAAGTAGGTTAAATAAATAATTCAGTCCATCAATTTATTTATATACATACATTTTATATTTGACATTTTAATTATAATGGTAATTTTCTTTTGTGAATTTAGTGGAATTTTATTATTAAGTAGATAGGATTTTTTCAATATGTACTTTATTTTTGTGATAGCTGTGTACTTATAATTTTGTTCGTAAAATATTTTTGCTATAGTTTTAAATCACTATTTTTTTTATAAAGCTGTCAATATTTTGCCAACAATAATTATCTTATAAATATGTAATGTATTCAAGGTGCAAACAACACTAAGTGACACTCATCCATTTCTGTATATTTTTATAAAAGAAAGATTTAACACAAACATTTTAATTTTTTTTTACATATCGAAAGAAAAACGATTATTTTTATTTTGTTTAATTTCAAGCGAGGATTATCTTTGTATTGGCAGCAATGTTTTAAAATGTGTTAAACAACTTTTTATGTAAACTATTCTTAGTGTCTTTCATAATTATATTATAATTTTATTTTACATCTACTGGCATTTATTTAAATGATATTAAGTGTGTTTTCTCATTGTTTTAATATGGAATTTAAAGAGTCGTATAAAGTGACCAATTAGGCAAAAGGGTTTATATGATAAATCTACGAATATTAGATTGAATCTTATATTTGCAATAAATGACTGATAAAACTGTTTGCATTTTTTCTTTAATCTTGACTTCTCTCTACTAACATGCCCTTCACAATTGCATTGTCATTGCTTACTGACATTGCGGGAAACTTGAACAATGTTCTGTATGACACAAATATTTATAGAAAAGATATGTCTCAATTTTTTTATTTGTGACGAATGTGTCCGAGTGAAATTTTTCACACGAAGATGACAAACAAAAATATGCATACTCACGCCTAAGTGCCTGATAACCAAATATCAATTTGATTTTGATTGAAAGAGACCACTTAAATTATGGATAACTTTTACAGAGGTTGTTTTGAGCAGAAAAGAAAATCATAACTATCACGTTGTTAGTTTTTAGGTTTCGCTGAAAATGATTTATACTTGCTGCCAAGCTAATAGTTGATCATGACGTTTAACTATGTGTACAAAAAACTCACTTTGCTTAAAAATAAGTGCAAGCAGGTAATGGCAGCATATATTGTTATGTAATTTACTTTTAACGACAAAATTATGTTATAAAATGACTCTTGAAGACTCATTCTTTTGAAGAGTCATTTTATAACGTAATTTTGTCGTCCTTAAAAACATAATTCTATCTATATCGTGGTATGCGACATGAATGATGTTTTGTTTTTTCTTTTCTTAATTTCTTACATATTACGCTTTCAGTAAGATTAGTAGAACGGATTTAATAGGTAAGGTATTTTATTTCCTGGGGAGCGGGGTCGGATAACCTCCTCGTGTGCACGTTTGCTTACTTTCGAGTACTTATCCAAGCACAGGGGCACTGCTTGGATGGACTGTATTTTCCCCCATACTCGTGGGAACTTTATGGAAAACGAAAAATTAAACAAAACAAATGACGGTAACGTGGGAGTTTTGGAGTCTGCTTCAGACTCGGGAGCGGTGCGAAGGACGATTCTGGCTCGGTAACAGAGACAGTGCCTGGCTTCAAATGCCATACGGCGAGGAGAGGAAGGCCTAAAAAAGTCTGAACAGCACGCGCTTGCAAAGAACAAAGGCAGCGTGCGGAAAAAGCACGCGAAAAGGACTATGATTTCGAGAGAAGCCTTTCGGACTAAACATCACAACAGGACAAGACAGCTCAGACGATAGACGTAGAGAACGTTTCGGGGGTAGAACATAAAAGGGATATCAACGGGTGTTCCGCCCAGGAGGTGCACACATATGCAGGGCAGCGTGCAGCCTCCATCCTTGAGGTAGCAACGAAATCTGGTCACCCTAAGGGCACGTATGTGCGCAAACTTAAGGAAGCCGCAACAGCTCTTATTGAGATTATCGAGGCACTCGTTAATCGTACTGAGAGTGTAGAAGTACGCCGTGTACGCGATTAAAATCAGCGCCTCACGTTGGAGATGGAGAAGCTTAGATCGGAGCTCCAGTCTCACAGCAAGGACGTGCTGGGCTTGAGGGTGGCACTTACACAAAATTCGTCTCAGGTGATCTCAGCGCGGACTCAAAATGTAAGAGATGAAGTGATTGAGGAGCTGAAGCGCACCATAATCAGCTCTGTGCCAAGTTTGATCGATGCTCGTTTGGCCGGCATCGAAGAACGTCTCTTGCCAGCTAGACCTTTACGTCCTCCTCTAGGTCATGAACGACGTCAAGGAAGCGCGGCAACATCGAGGGGCATAATAGAAACTGAGTCTGCAGTCAGTCGCAGACCTAAGCACAAGAAGGCTACTTGGCGTACTCAACCTTCAGTAGTGGAAGATGATGCGCCGATACCTGAATGCTGCCCTGAGCCGACTTCAGGGATCGTCGATGAGACTATTGTGGAAGAGGGTCGATCGTGGACCACTGGCGTTAAGAAGGGTAAGAAAGGGACGAAATCGTCCTCAACAAATCCCTCTACGGATAAAACGACGGCATCAGCAACAATGAAGAATCAGTCGCCACGACCTAAGTTAGTCAAACAGCCGCGCACTAAAGCTGTTATGATCACTTCAACTACAGAGGCGTTAGAGAAAGGAGTTTCTTATGAACAAGCCCTGGAACGAGCACAGCAGGGAGTTGATCTGGTACAGTTGGGCATCACCGAAGGCCTAACGGTGCGCCAGGCAATGTCAGGAGCCCGGTTGTTGGAACTGTCCGCATCACATACTTCAGAGCAAGCAGACTTGCTAACTTGGCTTAGATAATTTAGTCACTAAACAGAAGGTGATTGATGCCGTTGCGGGTGCTGGCGGTTTTCCAGTAAAAGCTGTCACAGTCTCGGAGCTGTCAATTGGACCTAGACGACTGATGTCACCTGTGGTGCGATGCCCATGCGAATCAGTTATAATCATCGTGGAGAAGGGGTGAATTTTGGTAGGATGGAGCTCTGCCAGGGTCCAGGGTTTGGAGGAGCGACCAATGCGCTGCTTCAGATTCCTGTCGTTGGGTCACACTAGGCTTCGATGCCCCTCAACAATTGTGAGGGAGCATCTCTGTTTTCGTTGCGGATGTGAGGGGCATAAATTACAAGCATACCAGGCCACACCACTTTGCAGGGTATGCTCCGACACGAATAAGCCAGCAGGTCATATAATGGGTAAAGAGCTTTTACAGAGAAAAGAAAAAGTCTCTATAGCTCGCCATCCGCTTAACGAAGTGCCAAGCTCGGGAGGAATTGTTAGCCAGTTTAAATAGGGATCCGTGGGGACGCCCATATCTCGTACGCGAAAAACATTGCGAGTTCATGGCGCCCCGGTGACGGACACCCTACCTCCAGCCTCGTACGTATTGTTGACGAGTTATTTCCGGATCCACCCGATTTTACTCCTCCCAGGATGGCTTCTCTCTCAGCGCGGGAGGGAGAACTTGTAGTGTGTAGAACTTGAAATGACAATTGCTGTTGATAGACTAAGGGCCAAAAAGTCAGCCCCAGGACCGGATGGCATTCCAGGGAAAGTACTGAGTATCGCCCTGCAGAACCATAATCTTCGGGCATTGTTTGACCAGTAGGTCTGCTGAATGAGATGGGAAGATCTTAAAGAAAATCATCGCTGCCCGTCTCACCCAACATCTAGAGGAGGTAGGCCCGGGTCTGTTGGATGCCCAATTTGGGTTTAGGGCCGGTCGCTCAACCATCGATGCCCTAAATGCCCTGAAGACTCGGGTGTTGGCAGCAACTGCTGAGGGTGAAGTTCTTCTTAATGTAGCGATAGACATAGTAAATGCCTTTAATAATCTGCCGTTCGAGACGACACGAGAGGCACTCCGTTACCATGGTGTGCCCCTCTCTCTCTCCGACGGCTATTAAATAACTACTTTCAGGACAGAGTGGTCTTATGGTCGGGGAGGGACAGACAAATACATCGTCGAAGAATCAGTTCAGGGGTTTCACAGGGGTCTGTATAGGCCCCTTACTTTGGAATCTCGGATATGATTGGCTCCTACGTTTTCGCCTACCCCTCGGGATGAGCGTCATTTGTTACGCCGATGACACTCTTGTCACTGCCCGGGGAGCCAATTACAATGAGGCGGCACGTTTAGCCAAAGTCGGTATTGAAGCGCTGGGCCTAAAGATCTCCTTTCACAAAACGGAAGCTCTCCTGTTTCACGGCCCACGCAAGGGACACCCCGTGGTGCCACGCTGAGTATTCAAGGGCAAGAGACCATTTGAGCCCGTACTTCCAGTACGGGCTCAGATGAAATATATAGGCCTGACTCTGGATAGTCGTTGATTATTTACGTCACACTTCACTCAACTGGTACCGAAGCTTGTGAAGACCACCGGTGCCCTCGTTAGGCTATTACCGAATAGTGGAGGGCCGAATTCTTTATACCGACGGCTTTATGTCGGCGTCTTGAGATCCATGGCACTGTACGGTGCTCCCGTATGGACGGATTCTCTTACCACTCGTAATAGGACCCAATTGCGAAAAGCGGAGCGGATAATATCGGTGAGAGCTATTCGGGGATACCGTACAATATTTTGGACGATGGCTACTCTCCTGGCAGGTGATCCGCCTTGGGAGTTACAGGCGGAAGTACTTACAAAAGTTTACGCATTCCGTACAAGCGAGCGGTCGCCTACCTATGGGTGATATCGTGCGGATCAGGAGGAGAGCAGATGAAGCCCTGATCTGAAGATGGAAGTTGGATCTGGAGTCACCGGTGGCAGGTCATCCTACGGTAGACGCGGTTCGCCCTCACCTAGAACGATGGGTGCACAGGGACTTTAGAATTCTGACGTTCAGACTGGTGCAGATACTGACGGGACACGGTTGCTTTGGCAAATACCTGCACCAAATTGCACGTCAGGAGTTGTCGCCATCGTGTCATGAGTGTGATGCTCCTTCGGTCACAGTTCACCATACTCTGGCGGAATGCCCTGCTTGGGCTTCGTATCGACAACTTTTGATAGCTGTAGTAAGAAGGGACCTCTCGCTATCTAGTGTGGTAGGGCCCATGCTGGAAAGTGAAAGTTGTTGATCGGCTATGATCTCCTTCTGTGAATCTGTCATGTCATTGAAGGAGGCCGCGGAGCGGGTACGAGAGTCCTGAGAAAACGCTAACCGGCTCCGTCGTCGGAGACCAGAGGGTAGGAGAAGGCAGTACACACATCACCAATTGCCCCTACCCTAGAGAACCCTCTGATCTTAGTCAATGAGACTGCATAGGCAAAACCATAGGGCATCTTTAGAGCGATGGTGGCTCACAATAGGTGAGCCTTCCACCAAGGCGTCGTAGTGGCATGCAGCAGCGATCCTGCGGCGTCTCTACTCAGGTGGTAAGGTTTCCGCTGGGTTTTTGTGGGTAGTATCGGATTTCCTTCGATGAGTCCCACAGTACCATCCGTCCATTGGGCATATCTGTTTTGCGCACGGATACGGTAGCAATAGTAGCAATGTATTAAGTAGAGACACTTCCAAACTACACTATGATGACATCATTTTAGTTAAAATAATTACAAACATATTGCCATAATATGTAAGTAAGTACAGTTTTATGTATAAAGTACAATTAACCTTAGATTATAGAGGTAGTAGAAAAGTAGCTTTATAGCTAAGTTGGAAAGAGGAAAACAATTAAATACCTTAATAATGTCTTAACTTGACCTTCTGTCCGTAGGCAAAATTGTGAAAGTCATCAACGTGCCGCTTATATATTCTAGATAGACATGGTGCAGAGCTAAGAGCTATCTCCTCGATCCATCACCTAGGACCCAATCTTGAAAGAATAAAAGTCTCAAACACCACATCAGAGGACCAGATACAGTAAGCTCATTCTGCAAGAATCCAGGGCAGTACGCGAATCAATTAAGAAATCGTTGGCGGTAGATTGATATAATAATTAAGTATATCAAATGACAGACAAATGTCAAAGTGTTCGAAACGTCGGGGTTCCCAAATAAAGTTTACCATTCAATGTACGCGATTAATCCGGTTAAAAGTGTTTCATTTAAAATTAAATACCCTATTGACACTAGCTTGTGACTATTTTAGAAAAAACTAAGCGTCCCGCGGCTATTATTTAATTTAACTGTAGATACTTTTTTACTATAATTTTATCTATATTGTTCTGAAATTAAAAATCGTAATTTAAACTTTTGGAACTCCAATAGATTTTACTCACAAAAATTCTTATTTAATTGAAAAAAGTATAATTTTACTTCTCTTTCTTTCTCTTTGTTCATACACTGACTGGATTTCTATTTAAAATTGGATTCTTTAAGGGAAATGTTTAAAAATATTAATATATTGACCGATGCATCTCAATACATTTTTGACAATGTTATGTATGTCAAGAAAAATATTAATAAGTTTACTAAAATCAGTGATGTACATAATATTAATACTAGAAATAGGCTTAAACTTAGTGCGTCTGTAACTCGATTGCATCGAGTCCGTAATTCGTTTATGGGACAGGGTGTACGCTTTTACAATAGGATCCCAGAAAACGTCAAAAAAATTCTGTTTCACAATTTAAAAAAGTTGTGAAAAGACGTTTGTGTGTTAAAGGTTATTACCATATTGACGATTTTGTAAATGATAACACGCCTTGGGAATAAAATGCTCGCTCCAGGCTGTTTTAAGTGTATCATCGTCACTTAATTATATAATGTAAAGTTTTTGATAAAAAAAAAAAGAATGGACATGTCCCGCTGAGTTTCTTTCGCCGGTTCTTCTCAGGCCTGAGGCTGTAACTTTTGTGAACTGGTAGTACTGGTAAATTGTTTGACGTTCAAAAAACGAAGTTGTAACTTATTTTGAATAAAAATATTTGAATTTGAATTTGAATTTAAAATAAAAATATATATTGCGCCCATGCACGTTTCCGTACCAGTTACAATTTAACGCTTCGGATGTGTGAAGTCATTTTGTATACAATGAAGTACAATTATTAGTTTGTAATGTTTTTTTAAGTACATATATGTATACGTATAAATATGTTTTTATGGTTTATTCCTTTATATAGAATGTAAAGAGCTTACTATGTTAACAGTAATTTGATACAAAATCAATTTAAGTCCCTATCTCGATAGGTATGAGCACAAGAACAGTCATATTTTGCCGCATAAATTCCGATGCCAGGGGAATTCCGAGATAAAAGTAGACTATATATTGATCCACAATCCTCTCAACCTTTCAGTGAATGCCTCATAAAAATCGGTATAGCTATTGTGAAGATAGACTCTGAGCAAATAAAAAAGCAGACAAATGGACAAAATTCTTAAAATTATTGTTGAAATAAACGGATATTTCAAATACCAAAAATTGATTAAATATATGTAGCTTCTTACTTTTGTCAAAATAGCTTCTTACTTGTGCTCAAATTTATAACAACTGTGAAAAATGACAATGGCTTGAGTAAAATTAAATTTGAACTTTCCAATAATACACGTCTAATAGCAAAAAGAAATTTCACGTGTTACGAATAATATATAAACCACATTTATAAATTAACACGTGTAGTTATTTAGGTACATGTTGTGAAATGTATGTAAATTCTAATCTGCATTGGCTCTTTTAGTATTTACTTTGAAGTAGGTTAAAGTCGAAAATTTTCCTGCTTCGTAAACTAATGTATAATTTACCATAACTTAAACACAATTTAAGTATTATATATTCAGTAAGTCATAACGACCAATAATTGGTAGAGCTACTTTTACTATTAATTACATATATACTACTTATAAATGATGAACATTTATGTTATATGCAAAATATCGTGCTAAAAGAAATTTCTTTTCATTTTACTCTCTAATTTACGCTATATGGGAAACAAACAGATTAGGCAGCCTATTGTTAAAACACTCCTATCTCTTACCGATCAAATTCGATACGTTGTGTGTTTATTTATAATTTTAATGACTTTTTAAAGTTACTTACTATAAAATGAATATATTATATATATTTAATATGTCATGGCGCAGCGTCACAAGCGTGTGACTGTAACCGACAGGTTCTGAGTTAGATCTCCGGTCGAGGAAATGAAATATCTAATATTTTCAATTTAAATATTTAATGTTTCATTTCTTCGCTCTGGTAATAAGGCAAAGCGCGGCGTTGAGTTCTTAACACTAGGTTCCTGAGTTCCCTTTGCCTACCCTGTCTCGTGTCAGATACAGCGTGAAGTTAAAAAAAATATTTAATATGTTGTGATTGAGATATATTTATTAATATAATCACATTTGAATTGTTTAAATATGTGTAAAAGAATTACCTTAACTAATAAAAGCATTTCAAATATGATTATATTTATTAATAATAACAATTTATCAAATGTTTAGATTTTTTGTCTATTTATAAGTAGGTAGGTATTTTGTATGCCAACAGTAAAATAAAATGAGTCACGGTAAAAGTAAACCACGTGATTAACACGTCGCGTCACATTAAACGGTACACAACAAATACAAAATGCGGTCTAATCACTATAATAACGTTTAAAAATTACGAAAAATCAACAATGTTATTGCTTTCATAAATTTGGGAACAATTATTTACTCGATAACAATTACTTTAAAGCAATTATTGTAATTTGTAATAAATAATGATTACTAAGTAACTGTTATCTTTGTATACGTGATTATTTGTCCTCATCTCTAAAGGAAGCTAAATGCGAGTTATTAAACATAAGGGTGTTGACCTTTGATTTTGAAATGTAAAATATTTAGTAATATTTTACACTATCATTTTTATATTTATATTCTTTTAGTAAATTAGTTAAGTACACAATTGATTTTACTTTGTACTTATGTTTACATACACTGTACATAAGCAAGTGTTTCATTTAGGTTTCCGTACTTTTTCCCTATGTTTGTATATCTTTCAAGACCATTTTTCTCAAGATCTGGTGAAAGCGTCAAGTAGAAGTTAACATTTATGGTGACGCAGTCAAAATATACGAGTGTTTATGGATTAATCAAGTCAATCAAGTTACCTAATTACTGGCAATAACGTTTACTCTTTACATTCCCATTGAAAAAATAAACCCAAAAATAGAAAATTTATTGATATTCACATAAAAACCTCATTATAAATATATATTTGCTGTTCATTTTATATAAAAGATTTCATACGCCTTAAAACTTAAATTGACCTAAATTATAAAACTACTACGGAATTATCTGTGGGCGAGGCCTGTTCGCACTTTTTTTTAATATTATTAAAATGTTGTATTTTGAATGAAAAGAATAAAGAAAAGGCAAATATAAGAGAAAACTTCATCTCGTATCATATATCATTTTTTTATTTTTTTATTAAATATGCGATTGCAACACAGTCTATTTACAAATTATTTATGTATAGTTTTACTTTTATAGCATTTTCTCCCAAATTAAATATTATATGTTTTGAGCCAAAGTGTAAAAAAAATCATATTTATATGTAATAATGTCTTTGATTTTCGCGATTGTTACACATTTTAAATGAAACACTTTTAACCAGATTAATCGCGTATATTGATTGTTAAACATGATTTTTGGAAACCCGACGTTTTAAATACTTTATAATAGTCCGTGGTCACGGGTAGATGAATTATTACCCCGTCTACCCGTGACCACGGACTACTGTAAAGTGTTTGAAACGTCAGGTTTTCCAAAAAACATGTTTAACAATCAATATATGCAATTAATTCGGATCAAAGTGTTTCATGTAAAACATATTTTTATGTATATACGTAAACGTAATATACGTTATAATCAAGTTTTATACAGTGTAACCCTCTTGTTACTAAAGCCGATATACAAAATAAAATACGAGTATCAACTTAATATATTTTTTCTTAAGGAAAATTCACAAACGTGTTTTTCTTTAAACGTAAGAAGCAAAAAATTACCATTATCCTGAACTATTGCGACTTGTATCAAAGTAAGTAATCACTAGTTAAGTGTCTAATTGCAAGAAGTCAGATGTGTCTGGTAAAGTCCGGTTTTGGGCGCCTTAAAAGGAACCTAATTATTATGCTATTAAGACTGATAATTACTTGACGTTTGATCTTTATGGTTGGCTAGCGTTTGTGAGAGCTTTAGATAGATTTTCCTCAGTTTCGTCACAAGTAAATACATAATTTATATAGGGTGCAAAACGTTTTAATCTCAATACGTGTTTGAGCGCAGCTCTGTGAACTGCGGCTCACGTATTTCGCCGTTTTGTGTAGTCAATATTATACTTTGTGATATAAACAAATATTGGAATCGTATAAAAGTAAGTTTTTTTTAATTAATTAGATAATATAGAGAAAATTGTGAAATTTATGTGACATTGAAATGGCTAAATTACGTTACACATATCGTTGTATTTACAAATAAAGCGTGTATTTATGATATAAAGGAAGAACGAAAGTATCTCAATTATTCATAATTTACTTTAACAATTTAGTGAAAGTTACTTATTTGCTGCTTTAAAGATTCAAAAAGTTTATCTATATATATGTTCATATTTTATGTGAGCTAAATACTAATATTTCTATACAAGGGGGCTCAGCCTCCTTCTCGCTTCGCTTACCTACCGCATAATATATAATTAAATTAAAGACAAAGTAAATAATATATTGGCACTAAGATGCGAGCGAGAATTTATTTTAAAAATAAATAAATATACGTTATGTCGTAAACTTGAAAAAAGAAACTCGAGACGACGCAACACATTTTTATATATTTCAAATATATAATTTTATATCAAGGTTAGTTTTTTTTATTTTTATCTTGTCGCTTAAAAGTTTTGTTATTGGAAGTTCCATTTAATTTTTAAGAAGTAATTTGCAACATACTAAAGATATGTACTACATTTATTTTCCGGTACGCAATTTAACGCATTTTTTTAGCAAGACACTGTTACATATTAAAGAAGAAAATTTGTATGGTTTACTTACGGAGGAAATAAAATATTTAATATTTTCAATTTGAATATTTAATGTTGCATTTCTTCGCTCTGGCAATAAGGCAAAGCGCGGCGTTGAGTTCCGCCACTCAGCACGCAATGCCTCAAATTCGACGGAAAGTAGGGAACGAAAGTGGAACGGAGTGTCTTAACACTAGGTTCCCGGGTTCTCTCTGCCTACCCTGCCTCTTGCGGGATACAACGTGAAGCTGAAATAAAAAATAAAGGGATATTCCACACTTTTTAGAGAAAAAACACTCTATATAAAACGTATAAAAATTTTAATGTAGTGGGATTTGAACCCCCAACTTTTGGATATAATCCAAGCGCTCTGACCAACTAAACCATACTGACAGAAATGCTACATGATATGTTCATACCTACATATCATGTAGCATTTCTGTCAGTTCAATTCAATTTACATACACTATATTTTTTAAGTTTCTTTTATTATACTTATTATACAGTTATAAATGATGTCATTAAATTTTGAAGCTCCGGCGCTTCTTTGATTGAAGTCCCACATAACCCGCTCGAGTCCTCTCGGGCGGCGTACCCATAAAAGAATTGCCTCACTATAAAGAAAAGGTTTTGTAGTTAAAGATTTAACCTAATCTGCTTTTAAGAACCAACAATTCTGTGGCTGAGGTTGCGGAACGGCTGAGTAACTAACTTAACCAGTCTTACCAGTTTTTGTTAAGGAGCTCTAAACTAACATCAGTAAAAAGTGCTCGTCACGCTAAACATCTTTTCTTAAGGCGTCTTATTCATATCTCTTAAGATACTCAAACCTTTTAAAGAAATTAATTACCTATGTCTATTCCTATAGCAGACCTATAGAAGATCTTACAGATTTATAACATCCAAAAAACATCAGAGTTTATCCAGATTTTGTATAAAGCTTGCCGTCACAAACTAAGGCAAACAAAAAATTCTAAAATAATGATGACTGTTAGAAGTAATGGCTTTATCTTGCGCACTTATAAAGAACCTAAATAATAATTTTGTTATTATATTTAATATAGAAGAGATAGTAGTAGATCATGAGTTTATTTTAAAGAGGTACTGAGAACGATCGTTTATGCAAAATTGTAACAAAAATCTAAAAATTTTAAATTATCTTAATTATTTATAAAAAATCTTCAAACAACGGCCCTGCTAGGTAAAATAGTTTAGCAAATGACTAATATTCATTGATCTTATGGATTTCCTAATCACATATACTTCTCAAATATGAAAATAACTGGTTATTACTACATTCTTTCATGCACGAGAAAAGCATGAATTGCATTTACTTAAATCTACATGCAAAATCTAATTTACGTGTGTGACAAATCAATGTTAAGATAAATGCACTGTTAAGATAATATACAAAATTTAAAAATGTACTAGTTCTTCTCGGCAAAATGCTCCCAAATCATATTTAAGAACATGGATTTCGATAAAAAAACGCACTTAAATCGATTTATTCCTGCAGGATAAACCACTGGTGCCACAGAAAAGCAGGTCGAATTTTTAACACCCATGTACCCCCTTTTTGCGTTTCAAATTAAACAACCACGTTCTCTTTACGATTTAATCATTCGTAAGGGTTTCTTCAGAGATGCAGAATCAGAGTAAATGATAAGATATAAGATGGAAAAATATATAGAATGGCGGGTACTAGAGAGAATATTACGGTGAGACTAATAATAAATGTGCTTAGGTTGTTCGACCATCTATCGAGTGAATGTTGAACGAATGATAAAAAACATTTATGAATAAAGAGTGGGTAGTTAGAGAGGTTGGGAGAGACCTCGGTTGACCTTCGAAAGCACAGTAACGATAATTCTGGAGGAAAAACGCTTATAGAAAACGTATAAAATTTTGAACGTAGCAAATTTCAGGCTAGCCTAACCAGCTCCTAGCTAGCATACTAGATACGAGGATGTTAAATCTAACCAACAACAGCTTGTCATGTACGGTTTCCAAGAGGTTCGGGTTCAAATTGTGCAAAAAAAGTATTTTTTAATAAGTAATCGTTTTTTTAATGTATTTTTAAATAGTTTTTTTTTGTTTTAGAAAACTTTTTGTTTAATATTCAAATTATTAATTTGAATATTAAACAAAGAGTAACATATCTACTAAATATTGAAGTTTGTTATTGTACTTAATAAAAATAAAAAAATAAAAAGTCATAAATATTAGTTATTAACTAATATTTATGACTTTTTATTTTTTTATTTTTTAATCAAATTAAATAACTAACTCTTTACGGTTCACAATCTTAGAGAAAAAGAATCTTAGATAAAATATCTCAAATTTTATTGCTTTTTAATTACACCCGTTTTAACTTTATGAATTGTTACAAAAACGGAATTAACTGTAGCTGATACAATTTCTAATTCAAGGAAAACGAGTATGATATCTTCCTATACCGCTATTGCGGAATCTTCCTCTAGTAGTAGTAGTAGTCTATTTGTTTTGTTCCGCACATTGAATGTCAACATAAGTATTGGCCTTTTTATATATTCTTTATTAATATGTTACAAGCTTTTCTCATTGTTGTCCCTTTTTCCTTACATCGTGTTGTATCTTGCATTTAGCAGAATATATATACACATATAAAAACATCATTAGTTGTAAAGTGGCTAATTATAATAAAATTTGTTTGTACTTTGCCTAAATAGATTGTTGTTCTTATAAGTACTTATTTTATGTAACTCAGTATAAACTGGAAAGCAATAAAAAAAATACGAAATTAATAGGATAAATCGATCATAAAGTTTGACATCATGTGAATCATTGATGACTGTGATCAAGATTTAAATTGTGCACATCTTTGATATTAGTATGTACCAACAATGGACAGAGTAAAAAAAATATTCGTCTTCTGATTTTGATTTCTGTCATACATATAATTTCCCCTACTACCTTTTACTAGATTTGCTCCCTGTTTTTCATATAATATATCGAAAGATGCACGGATATAATCAATATATTAAACAATTTGATCAACTATTATTTTTAACAACCACTTGAATAAAAGTTAGATGCAAATGCACGGTGTTCTAAATTTCAAAATTATTAGTAAATTTTACAATTTATATGGGAGCAAATCTTAAGAGACGTGTAAAAGTTGATAAACCATATCATATTATCTTAATTGGGTGCAAAGTGTACTACATTACAAGTACATGACCCGCTCAAGTGGAAATATATACATACAATCACATGTATACATACATATATAATCTTTTGTCAACAAAATAATTTCACTTTTATACTTATTATAACTGTTGACCTATTTTTTATGTTATTGATAACTTTAGATAAAGAATTGGCATACGGGCACAAGCGTGCAGCTGTGAAGGTTACAAGTTAAGGGTTCGTTTCGCACCCGAAAAAAATAATTATTTAATATTTCATGTTCTCCCTCTGGTATCGGCAAAGCTGGTGTTGAGTGCCGCCACCTAACACGTGGCGTCTACAGCAACACGTAATTCGGCGGAAAGTGGGGTATGAAAATATACCAATAGGAACATATTGTTTAACACCAGGTTCCCATCCTATCTGTGCTTATCCTTCTATATGCTGGGTACAGCTAAAAAAAAGAAATAAATAGATACGAGAATTTTAAAATATTTTATCATATTCATATCGATGGTTGAATGGCTAATTGGTCTAAGCCCAATTCGGATTTTTTTGGATCTTTTGAGCTCGTTATCATAATTTTCTGAGAAATTTTTTGGCGTTTATATCCTACAATTACTTCACCCAAAGTCCATTGTGTCAACCAACATGGAAATCAGTATATTTTGTTGAAGATTCACTTTGATCGTCACATATATAATAGGTTATGTGACTTAACCATTGAATTTGCTTATTGTTTAAAAACAATGACAGTTTTGAACATTTTGCCTTGAAACATAACTTTTTTTATGTTTATTGAACTATTTCAATAAATCGCAATCAAGTTTACTTATGAGGAAAATCATCAAGAAATGGTGAAAAACATTTGTCAATTAGAAAATAGATAAATTTATTAAGTGATAATAATGCGGGTTTATAAGTTAACCACTGAAAGTACACAAAGATCATTATTCGCAGTACATGGTGATTATTTTAAGTTGTTTTTTTTCCTGAAAAACAATATTTTATGAAATAGTAGTAGCATAATATTTCTTATTTATTCTGTAGAAAAAAATATATAGGTGTGTAGGTGTATTTGATTAGCTCACTGTGTGGTCCGGTTTACGATAGGACTAACCTATCTCGTCTCTTGGGTGGCGGAAGCTACTTTCTGTGATCGACAAACCGCCAGTTAATCGCCGCAATTATGGCAAATACTAACCAATATGAAGCGACCCTTAGTCGTAAGTATAAATACCGGTTGATAGCTTGTATGAGATGACTATAACTTTTAAGCAACTAAAAATAACAATATAACGGGTAATTATGGAATTACTGTGGATCATTCGAGCAGGAGGCAGTTGATATACACCAATAGGCAGCAAATAATACAGAAGTCGAAGAAATACACCTTGTAACTTTGCTTGGTTTGGACTGAATAAGCTATCATTTAACCACGGTGCCAAGTATACTATAACTATATCGAAGTATTGAGGTATTTATAAGGAACCTCTATATCGGTCTGATTACATAACCAGAGCTTTCATCTTATTTAACCGCGACGAGGTTAACAATAACAACAAAAAGTAGATGTTATTTCTCTGAGACTAGACTGGACCGAGAGATATATGGAGTCAACACCAATGACTAGTTCCTTTCACAGTTTTGTTTTGCTAACGCGCTGAGACCATGGAAAACTTAAATACAATGCTCAAAGACATCAATAGAGTTCCTCAAGAGCATACTTTAAGATAAACTTGGACAAGGCCATAATATAACATGGCCTTGTCTAGGTTTATCTTATTTTGCCCATGTTGTACCTGCTCGTGTTAGTATTAGAAAGAATACTTTCAAAATACTTAACTAATAGCAAAATTCCCAGAGACGAATAGTTTAATTTTATAGGTCCAATTACGATATAAACATCTCTCGGCAAATCCACTATGGGCAGCAATCGGTAAGCTACGATTGGTTTTCACATCGTAAATACCTTAGTATCTAAAGACGAAAACCAGTGTATTTTGTCAGTAATGGCACACGGGAGCAATACGAGCCCACTAGCTATGTATCTCATGAGAATGCTCACAAATGTGACACGTACAATGCAGGAACTGGAAAGATCAAGACTCGGTATTTATGTATATGATAATCAGTAATAAAGAAATCCGTAGAAGAATAGAAGCTACCGACATTGCTGAAGTACCAGATATATAGAAGGTAGTTAATAGTAAATAGCATAATACATAGCACAAAAAACTATTGAGTGTTGAATGGTTCCCAAGTGGTAGGCGCAGGCCGGTGAAAGCTCTAAAGCCGGGTAAAATGACGCTGAGAGAAGTGCACAACAGATTCAGCACAGGACCGATGTTCGTGAAGATGCTTGGGTCGGGTCTATGTACAAACAGAAGGCGTCGAACGTCTGATTTGGTGATGATAAGAAAGGTTCTAAGTTCACATACAATTAAAGACCTTACTGAATCCGATATATTATACTTATAGCCAAACATTTTTATTTACTGACTAACAATATTATTTTTAATTTAAGGTAGCTGTTTAACTAATTTATCTTCTTATGAACATAATTTTTAATATCTTTACAATTAAACCTAATATAAAAAAATATATCGTTTTCATAAAACAAATATATTTCAAAATACTAAAAATATAAACGGCTCTGGTGTAAAGCTCACAAAATTTCAACTCCTGATATTATTAACTGGACATATCGATTAAGCTCTTAACGCCACTTTAAATGTTATTATTATGTTAACATTGTGTCAACATTATGTCATGTTCAAGTAGTATGACTATATTCTGAGTTCATACCTAATTCATGATCACATCCTTGAAAACTAATATCATCAAATAATAAATAAAAGGAAAGAAGTGTCATTTTTAGTAATTATTGTGTTATTATATTAAGCTTACGTTAAAGTTTAAATAAATACGAATAATTTAGACCTGAAGATTTTATAGGCTGAGGCTTGTCGGGGCGCAGGAGTACAAGCGCGCGACTGTAAACACAAGTTGTGAGTTCGATCCCCTCTTCGCCCTGATAGCAAGTCAAACGGCGGCGTTGAGTTCTGCCACTTAACACTCAGTGCCTTAAATGTGCCGTAAGTGACAATACACATATATATATATATATATATATATATATATATATATATATATATATATATATATATATACATATATATATATATATATATATATATATATATATATATATATATATATATATATATATATATATATATATATATATATATATATATATATATATATATATATGCACTGACCAAAGAATTGAACGTAAATTAACGTTAAAGTAACTTTGTTTACTTTCGGAAGTATTTTTTTAATTTAGCACCAAAAGGTTTTGGTGAGTGTGTGAAATTGCTCTTTACTTTTCACTGTTATTGGCAGTACTAGTCAAAACAATATGAGATTTTTTGTATAAAAATTCGCTGTGCTTTAACATATCTTAATGTTAGTAAAAAAAAATATATGTTAATTACCATCTATTATTTTAATTATACGCTTAAATTTCCAAAATGATACACGCATATTTATTTTCTTCTTGACTTCTACCCCGCTAAGAATAAAGCGTGTAAGAACAAAAAACGATGTTCCAAATACAAGAACATACTATTGTACAGTATGGCACTGAAGTAGCTGTTGCTAATTCAATAAATTTGAGAAGTTACCTCTGTAAGCCAAGTTTACATAGGAGACGCTTTAAACTATAAATACTTTTTTAGGCGCTATGGACCAAGTTAAAAAACTACAATTTTGTTATGACTACCTCAAACTTGCCTTATTTGCGCAAAAAGTTACTGACGTGACCATTTATATTAATCTGTGAAGCTTTAACAGTCCAAAATGTTAGTTACATTTCACACCATAAAAATAACCGATAAGTCAATATGAGTGTATATGTACCTTGAGATAATATAACTAAGTGTGTTGGTTATAGTTAAGGTTCATATATATTAGTCTTGTAAACTTTATAGGCATTCTAAGTTTATTAAAAAGAAGTTAAAATTAAATCAAAATTCTGATTATAGGACGACTTCTATGTAATCTTGATGTGAATGATCTTTTACATACTCGGAGAGTACTCAATCATTATTTATGTAATCTTTATTATCACTTTCCGTAGGTAGATCTTAATCTTTTACGGAATAGCCAAGGGCCAAAATGTTAGGTATAATAAACACTTAGTTTTCCAATTTTCGTCGAACCTACTTGTCTTTCAGTCTGTCATCATATGTAAAAATGATTTTGTTTTTAATTTACCTCTGTACTTTCTACCTCACTATGATATATTTGTATCGTAATGTATCGTTTCATACATGCTTTTAACACGTTTTGTATGTGTATATATCTGAGCGTAAATACATATTTGCACAATTGGTAACGCTTAAATAACTCTAAATTTGTTATACTTATTGAATAAATTTTCTTTATTATTTTTAAACACTTAAATTGTTTCTTAAATACTGTCGAATCAATTAATCTGTCTGTCTGTGACTTGAGATGAACATTTGCTATCTTATATAGACCTCTCCCATTTTTTTTTTTAATTTATCAGGATTTTCATTCATTTACCAAAATGTTGACAGAAATGAGATTCTTGAGCGCTTAATAATTAGTAAGTATTTCATTTGTATTGAAGTAGTACTTTACAGAACATCGTTACAATAAATACCTTCGGAGATATAATAGACTCAAAAATACCTAGCCACTCTATATTAAAAAGTGAAGTTTTAGCCAATTCAATATTTTTTTTAATGGTTATTTATATCTAATGCCGATTGAAATAACTTAAGACTAAATGTGAGTCGAGGTTACATTGTCAAAATATAATAGTAAAACCCGCATTTAATCTGGTTTGCGTTCGTTCGTTTTCTGAGATCAATTTGTATAAACGCACAGACAAACAGACATACAGACGTCTGTATGTTTGTTTGACCGTGCGCTTGTAGTCACAGATAAACATACAAAAACGTCTTCTATAGGATTTTTTTAATATATCGTCCATGTACAGACAGTGATCAGTTATTGGTTAAGTAAAGACTTCCTCGAGTAAGCAGGTCGCTGTTCCAAATAATATTATATACAAATCATAACTTTTTTTTTTTAACATCGCATATTAAAAAAATAACAAATTTTGTACACCTAAACGCAATAAACAATATATTGTTCTGAATAAACGCTATAGCCAATTTATTGTTGTGAATAAGCAATTGCATGTTTAATTTATTGTTTCGGTTAGTTCAAATGACAGTAGCTGTCAATGTGTCATTAGTCAAGATAAGAAGCTAAATACGGTCCGGAGCGTCGCGTCTTGCTGACTCCAGCTTGAATATTGTTTTAAAAAGATACCCGTTGCTCATATTACTGTTAAAAGATAATATTTATCAAACGTAACATATGAAAAACCAGGAGTAATCTATATTTAGGTGCAAAGATCAAGTTTTATTTCCTTGAAAATCGTATCTGTAAAATTTATATGAGGCAAAACATTGATAAGCGACGTTAAGCTAAAATTGTTATCTCTTGTTGTTATTTTATGTATTTAATTGGAGGAAGGTCATATTTGTATATCGTAAACGGTGGCAAAACTTTCAACACTTACATGTAAAGGTTATTGTAAAAAAATGGCGTGATTTCTCTTTGTCTGTCTTAACATTGTGCTTTGCTTCGGGAGAGAAAAAAAATATTGTTATTTGTTTATCTACGAATATTGAGTTTATAATCGATTACAGAATGTATAAAAATATTTATTCTACTATGGTAAAATCCAATATTCCTAATTATTATAGTACCCACTCGTGTTTATAGATAGATCGTAAACTAAGTAAGTTTAATAAAAAACACAAGCAACATTTTGATTGGCAACACATTAGGGATTGACTAGCGGAGCTCAACGCCGTACTTTGCTTTGTTATCAGAAATGAGTATACAGTGAGGAAATAAAAAAAAAAATACTCCTCTGAGTGGGAATCGAATTTACTGTCACACACCTTTGTGGCACTACACCACAACGGCTGTTACTTTTGCTTTACAATGGATATAACTATGCGGCATTCAGCGGGAGTAATAATTTAATTGAAACAAAAACATTTTACAAAATAAAATTTGCATCAAACTTAACTCATTTAAACGAGGATTTATTTTTATATTACTTAACTACTCATTAAGTTTCTTTTTTTCATTGTAATGAAATACAAAAAATGTATTATAATTTTGTAAATATTTCTAAGACGTATGACTTGTTACGATTCCATAGAAAAAATGATTGACCTTAGAGGACCATGGCCACGCTTTAACCAATCACAAGATGTTTGCCCATACTATACTAATTAGTTAATAAGATTAGATTTTGAGGATAACTCAATTAAACTACAATGCGTATCTAATATTTTATACCTAGTAGCTATTAGTAAAGCGTTTAGTAAAGCCTAGCCTAGTAGCTATTATTTCGTTTAGTAAAAGTTCTTAAGGCTGTATCTATAGTGCTGGTCCCGATTTGTTCTCAGTCTAATAAAGCAAATTTATTATTTCTCATACAATTTTGACTTGGTACCTGCCACCGAATTTTCTAACCGTACAGTACGCCACAAGTTAATGTACCATCGACATCATCTCTGGAACGACCTACCCGAGGCAGTATTTCCAGGTCGATACGATATGGGTACCTTCAAAAAGCGCGTCTACCTCCACCTCAAAGGCCGGCAACGCACCTGTAGCTCCCCTGGTGTTACACGGGGCCGTGGGTGACGGTAATCACTCGCCATCAGGTGACCCGTGCGCTTGTTTGCCTTGTCTTTTCCATAAATAAATAAAGAAAAACAATACAAGAATGTGTATACTACAGTATGTAGTGTGTCCTAAAAATTATCGTTTAGATCGATACTATCAGTAGCCTCAATAAGTTTTAGAGGTAAGATAAAACAGTTTGGTGTAATGGGATAACGTCTGGTTTTTAAACGTTGTGGTTATGGGTTTGATTATCGCGCATGTCAATCAAATATTTACATTTGGCTCTATTAAGGCTCTAGTACGCTATACCTTTAAGGCTTTGAATACTTTTAAGATAATATTTATTTATATGTTGACTAAAATAATCGAAAATGATATTGTGGGACAGCTTGAAATTTTATTTTGAATTAATGCAATAACTCTAGCTCCCGATACAAACCTGAGGAATTTGTATAATAATCTATGTTTATATAAATGTTATTTCTCTTTTGTTAGATGTGAATATAAAGTCATAAATTTACCTCAACGTTCTCTATACATATGTAATATTACTTCTTTATGTATGAAGTATCTTGATGTTTGAAAAGTATAGAAAACAAATTAAAATTAAATAAATTTGGTACTAATTCATGTACAAGTTCCCGTTTATTGATATCCGCATCTCTGTGATGCCGCGTGCCTTCTAAATAGTAGTACAACCATTCGATGGCCAACAGCTGAACAGGCCGCTTTGTGTGTCGTTACCAAAAAAAAAGTCATTGTGCTCATTATATCTATTACATTTTAAAACATTATTGATAAAAAATTGATTATGTCTTCCCCGGAAGAAGACCTAGAGTTCAGTGTTCAGGATAGATTAGGTGAGTTAGTTAGCCACATATACGAGGACACTAAATTAAATGAAAAAAAAAATTTTTTTTTTTTTTATCTTAATATCTACTACGTCTATTCCCTATACAGAATTCGAGTTAACGCCACTACAAGTGTAATTTAACATTTCAAAGTTCATTTTTAATTAATAAAGAGTAAATTTAAAATTTCTTTGGCAGGTTTGGCAAGTCTGTTGTTTGTCTTAACAACAACTGATATTTTTTAAATAATAAATAGACCCAAAAAAGGAGGCGGCAATAAAAATATTAACACCACTCAAAATTTATAAGATACGTTCAATTAATCTGAAATCACAATCCTTCGTTTTGTTTCTAATAAGTTGACAATTTATATAACAATCAATGTTTCAGAAACAATATCAATGCACAATGAGAATCTATGAACGAAATATAATAAATGAAAATGGACAAAATTGGAAGAAAGTACCACGAACACCATTCCACAAGATCGAGATTAGAAATTACAATTACAATGGAACTTAATTTGTATTTGCTGTAACTAATAATATTATCTGTATTTAGTTCCACATCATGATGTAGAGAAATATTACAAATCAAATCAAGCAAGTAATTGATTATTTTCTATTTATTACAGTGTTGGAGAACGAGACAAAAAATGTGGAAAACAAGCAGGAAACTCTAGACCCCATAACTAAAGCCATTGGCGCAATCGGAAAGTGGCAATTATGGATATGCTTCATCGTTTTTCTAGTGAAATTCCCAGTGGCCTGGCATCAAATGAGCATAATATTTTTGGCACCTCCTATGGATTTTTCTTGTGCCGACAACGAGGAATGGATCAAAAACCAATGTTTCTCAAATTGCAGTGTATATAAATATAACCATAGTATTTTTGAAGAAACAATCGTTTCACACTGGAATCTTATATGTGAAAGAGCGTGGTTGAAAAATCTTACGCAAACTATCTTTATGTTTGGAATTCTTGTAGGAAATATGATTTTTGGACATCTTGCAGACAGGTTAGCTGATTATTTCATTATATTTTCAACTAAAGTCAACATACTTATTTTAAAAAAATACTAGACTGATAATCTGCGTATTATATGGATGCGGTACAATAAACCATTTAAATAAAAATACAAAGATAGTTGAGAGGTGGAGCGATAGTGGTCAGCTTAACTGAATTAGCACATCCGGTATAATCTCACAAGTCAAAGTCACACAGGGGTCCGGACGATACTACTTTAGCAAATGTCATCTTAATAGGGCATTGTCCTATTTGAAGTGGCTGAGTATTATTAAACAAAGAAATACATCGATAAATCTTATTTTTAAATAATTTCTATTATTAACAATTTACTTAAAGGTTTAAGTAAAGTCTCTAGCAAAGGTAAAAAATATATTATAGACAAGTGCTCCTATAAGCAAATGAACTTTATAGAAAGGAATGTTATATCATATCAATCAATAACATTACATAATAGTTTTTAGAAAGCAAAGAATCCGATTTATGCCATGGCGAGTAAGTATTGGCAATACTTACTCGCCATGGCATATCTACACATAGGGACAGTCTCATTATTTTGATGTAAATTTACTTAAAATTCATCAGTTACATTGTTTAATTAGATTGTATGAATTTGTTACAGATTTGGGCGTAGAATACCATTTCTAGTTGCAGTCGTACTCCAGCTGATATCTGGTATAGCCACTGCATATTCTGTTAATTGGTATATGTTTACAGCTTTACGTTTCCTACTGGCTGTAGCTACTGGTGGCACTATGGTGACTAGCTTTGTACTCATAATGGAGATTATAGGTACAAAGTACCGTGACGCAGTTGGAATAATATACCAAATACCTTTCAACCTTGGTCATTTGACTTTGCCATTATTTGGATATTATTTACGCAGTTGGAACATGTTTCAATTGGCCATATCTTTACCGTCAATCTTGTTTTTAAGTTATTACTTTTTACTTCCTGAATCGCCTAGATGGCTTATGACAGTTGGAAGAACTGATGACGCCGTCCATATATTAAAAACAGTTGCTAAAAGGTATTAACATTTATTTTAAATTATACCTCAACTTTACCGTGTATCCCGCACATGGCAGGTTAGGCAGAGGGAACTTGGGAACTAAATGTTAAGACACTCTTTTTCATTCTCTATTTCCGCCTAATTTGAGACATTGCGTGTTGAGTGGCGGAACTCAACGCCGCGCTTTTGATGGTTACTAGAGCGAAGAAATGAGAGCATAAATTACTTAAGATAAAAATGTTAAACATTTAATTTCTTTGGGCGTAGATCGAAACCACAACCTGTCGCGTTTACAGCCACAAGCGCCAAGTCAGGCTTCTAAATTGAATTACACGTTTTTACAAGTTCAAAAGTGCTCACAAGTATGTGAAAATATTTGTTTATGTCTATATCTAAATAGAACTTTCATAATATATTTTATAGTGCTTTAATATATATATATATATATATATATATATATATATATATATATATATATATATATATATATATATATATAAATATATATATATATATATTATATATATATATATATATATATATATTATATATATATATATATATATATATATATATATATATATATATATATATATATATATATATATATATATATTTTCTCTAAATATTTTTTCTCATTAAATAAATATTTTTATATTAATTTTTTAAGAAATGGAAGACCAACAGAAAACATACAATCTTCAATACAAAAGATGGCAGTAGAGGTGAACAGTACACTAGAGCACGCATCTTTCCTAGCTCTTTTCAAAACACCACGTCTACGTGCAAGAACTCTTGCGATTTGTTTCAACTGGTTCGTCTGTGGGTTCTGTTTCTTCGGAGTATCTCAATATATTGGAAATGTATCGGGGAATATATTTTCTAATGTCGCTATATCTGCAGTCATTTTGGTAAGCTTTTAGCATCACGTTAATCTTTAAATTGCAATAGTAAAATTAGATTATAACGAAATTAAAATAGATAATTACATTATTGTACTGGAATATTTGAAGATAAAGTATAAAGAAACTCGTATAAAGAAAAAAAAACACAAAAGTACAAGAAGAAAAACATTAATTATTTATATAAATATTGAAAGTATAAATTAAAATTTACATTAATTCTACAAAATTTCCAAACAAATATGAATATGTGTAACGCTGCGTAATAATTTTTAGTTAGCAATATTGATATTTAACTGAATTGTCATGAATTTGTTACAGGTTCCCGGTACCATCATATCGATCTACGCAAATAAGATACTCGGTCGTAAAGTCACACTTATGGCCGCTAATTGTGTAACAGGGATTAGCTGCTTGTTAATTGTCATCGTGCCTCAAACTAACGCTAGCCACATAACTTTAGGTTCCGCTGGACTTTTCGGTATGAGTATATCCTTTGCAACAGTATATTTATATGCAGGAGAGTTATTCCCAACAGTTGTAAGGAACTCCGGGGTAGGACTTTCATCTACTGTAGCTAGAATCGGTTCAATGGTAGCTCCTTTCGTGGCTACATTAGCTCACAACATCGCTTGGCTGCCTCCGGTCGCTTTTGGTATTGTCCCAATAATTGGAGCCTGTCTTTGTATTATATTACCTGATACGAGAGGAAAAAAATTGCCTGACACATTAGAAGAAGGTGAGCAAGCATGAACAAGAACCCTAAAATAATAGTATTTTTGAAGATACTCCTTTTTTACTGTTTCTTTGTATGTAAATATTTGAAGCGTTGTTAGTGATAAAAGTATATTACTTAGTAAAATTGTAAAGAAGCTATAAGAAAATTGTATAAATTTTATACTATTATTTCTTTAAAATTAATTATTGATAACTTTTAAATTACTCAGTAATTTACTTGTCTATTGGTATTTTACAAAATTTTCACGAATATTTATTATTCTGATGCCTATTAGCGTTCTTTAAGTAATTTGAGAAAAAATATGTAGTCGCTTTATACTGTCCAAAACAATATACATACGCCTAAAATAATGAATGAATAGCAGAAAGGTGTACGAGATGATTCCTTTAAGGAAGAATGTTCTTAGTTCACCCAATGTTGAAATGATTATGGTTTTAAATAAAGTAATCTTACCACCCGCTGGTATACGCGGCGAGACGAGCAGTCACTTATTTTTTATGGTTTCTTCCATAAAAATTGAGTTGAGAGGTGCGGGTTTCAAAATGACAAATTGCCGGTTGATAAAAGCATGATCTTGTACGTTACTTTTTTTTCAAAATAAAATAAAGTAACCAAAAGGTAAGAGTATTTTTTCGCCAGTGTTGTATAATGTTGTTTTCGCTATATTTTTATTCATTCGTCTGTTCATTAAATTTAATAAGATAAATTGGAAATATTAACGCTATATATGTTATAGTGTGAAGTTGAAAAAGCAGTTTTTTATTTTTTTTAATTAATTGATACTTATTCAATTTCTAATTAATATACTTATTCCATTCTTTTAATAAAATTTTTTAGAATTCTTTATGACGACAAACCAAATGTGCATATCTTTGTTATTTTAATAATTGTTATAAAATACAAACTTTAACTTATAGACCTAATAAGTCTCTATTTATTGCATGAAATAAATAAAAATTGTTACATTCCACTTTTATATTTTCTTAACAGGGATTAAAATATTAAAATAGTAAGTTTTAGATTTTAAAGCATATTTAAGGATCACAACGATCTACTTATAGGAAATAAATATATTGGATATGTATATATATTACCTATATATTAGATACAGACTGTATGTGTTGTCGAAGAAATACCACATTGATATTATAGAGTCTTTACAAATAGGCTGTGATAATTAGTTTGAATAACATTGTATTAATTAAATATTTATTTGACATTATTTTATTATTTTTTATTTAAAACCCAAAATTACGAATGAATAATTGCAATATTTTTTTTTTAAATAGAAACCCAAAATATAAATAATTTCCATCGGTGAATTAAATACATTTCTAATCAATAATGAAAATATTTTGTTTACTCTCACATATCTTAAAAAGCTTACAGTTGTAAGTGCCTATTCTAGGGTATTATCTTGGCCTGAATTAGTTAAAATATGATAGTTTTAGGATCAATCAATTGGAACATACCGAGCCGGACTGGGAATGAGCTACAAACGAGTAGATTGTGTGAATTCATATTAAAAACTTATTTATTATCAATTTTCTCAGCTTCACACTGTATCCCACACATGGCATGGTAGGCAGACGGGAAGTTGGGAACCTAGTGTTAAAACACACCGTTCCACTTCTGTTCCACACTTTCCGCCAAAATTGATGCATTACATGTTAAGTACCAATTTTAATAAATAAATATTGTATCAAGTGTAAAGTACACTTCTTTTTCAGTTACAATTGAGCTGATTTTGATTTCCTTTTATAGCTACTAAAATTTTGTTTTTACGCCGAAGTTGTATAGTGTTATTAATTTAACGACATCAACTATAATTATAAACTTTTAGATCATTAATCACGGCAAATAAGATTTTTTATTGCACTGTTGGTGTAAGCTACAGGATTGCTGATGATTTTTAAGAAGTAAAAGTAATATTTTTTGCACACATTGGCCATTTTAAAAGTACAGGCGTAAATAAATAGACCATTGAAATAAGTAAGGGTTATACTAAACTTAAATTTAAAAAGCGTATAAAAATTTTGAACGAAGCAGGATTTGAACCCGCGCCTCTGGAATACCGTTCCAGCGCTCTGACCACTAAGCCATTCGTTCAACGAATGGCTTAGTGGTCAGAGGGTTCAAATCCTGCTTCGTTCAAAATTTTTATACGCTTTTTAAATTTAAGTTTAGTATTTTCTGTCCTAAGTGTGGAATAACACTTTAAAAAACATAGTAAAAATAAAAGTAAGGGTTATATTTGTAATTAATGATGTTCACCTATATTATTAATTTAAAAAAAAAATGCATAAAATACTAAGCCCAGTATTGCCCAGTGTCATAAAAAAATACCGCATGATTTGTTACGTAGAAATATCATTATTATATACAGTCATTTCAGCAGCAAAGGTGAAAGTTGTAGAGTCCATGTTTTCTTGAAGGAAAAACTTTAAAATATCTTCGGTTGCCTGGTTTGGTTAACAACATTGCTTTTTTTATATATCATAAGACTTGAAACTCTGTGTGTAAAGAACAAAAACGTTGAAAACTGAGTGACTTAACGTTGAGCCTAATATAGACGCACGAAAAAAGGTTATTAAATAAATTGTAAATAAAATTATTTTATTAAAGAAAAAATATTATATAAATCTTTAAAAAGTCAACTATACAAAAAAAAGTAATAGATATGTAAAATTTCTTATACACGTGGATGTAACGTGATTATGAAATAAAGATAAGTTAATCCGAATAATTTAAATTAATAAATATATTTGATTATAAATAACAATAATGCCTATGAGTTTCAAAATTATACTAAATAAATGCTCAATCATTGCCTTGCATTTTAAAGATTTTTGCACGATGTTTTGTTTTGGTAAATCATTGTTCACGATCCCCATTAGTTTAGTAAACCTGAAATATAAAATCAAAAAAGGTGACAACATAACGATGTAAATAAAAAGTTATATGATAAAAATTTAAATATATGATTAAATATCATAATAAAATCAGTTTTTAGTTACGTAAAAGCTTAATGAAGTAGTGTTATAAAATGATTTCTTTAGTCTAAGAAAAATCTTGTGGCCTTATATTGATTTGTTGGATCTGTTCTAGTCCTGAGTTTTGATAGCAAATCGAAAAATAACATAGTAATAATAAAAAGGACGTCATAAAATGATATTAAAAAACCAAAATTTAAAACTTGATGATAGTAAAAAAAAAACAAACAAACAAGTTGAGTGAAAATTTGGCATATAGATACTAACTACTAACTATCGCTTCCATTGTCAATGATAACGTATTATCAACACGACTAATACGGGAAATATTTTGACAAAGTAGTTGGCCTTCGGAAAATTTACATTTATCTATTAAATACTAAAAATATTGATTATGACTATAGTCAATGTTATTACATATTCACTTTGAAACAGACCTATGCCGAAATAAGCTTTTCCTTAGTGCATTCTCGCTGAATCTTTAATTTCATAATCTTTTTAAAAACCACTATAGCCAGCAAAAGAAGTTAATATATTTTTAAGTGAAATAAATTAAAAGTCCATAGAGTAGACCTGATCAAATATGTCTTCAGCTGACGATGCAATAGAATGCCTCATCGGTCGTTTTGGTAAATACCAAAGTTGGATTTTCTTTTTGGTTTCGATTGCACGGTTTCCTACTGAGTATCAGTTATCTAATGTAGTGTTTCTTTTACCAAGTGTTGATTATGTATGTATGGATGAAGAGGCGTATAACATGACAAACCATTGTCCTTGTAAAAACCCGGTATACGATAACAGTACAATTGTTAATTCTGTCACCACAACATGGGATCTTATATGTGAAAAAAGTTATTTAGCAAGCTTAGCACAATCTATTCTACAAGTTGGTATACTTGCTGGTAGTCTACTGTTTGGTTATATATCTGATAGGTAAGTGAAAAAAAAAATATATTTCACCTCGAAATTCACCTCGTAATCAAAATCTTTAGGAATAGGTCGTCCCGTGAATTTATGAATGAATTTAACAAAATAGCAGAAAGTGAAAACTTGCAATACAAATAAAAGGAAAAATAATCAGAAAAGTATTAAATACTTACAGTATTTCATAGAAAAAAAACATTACAACCTACAAATATATTGTACTTCAAAATTAATACATACTCGTATGTTGCCAACTTTTAGAAGTTTGTCAAAAATAAAAACTCTCATCTATCCTTTTGTTCCCAGGTATGGCCGTAAAACAGCTTGTTTACTTGCAATGTTGTCTCAGGTTATATTTACAGCATTATCCGTAACAGCATCAGAGTTATGGATGTTTGTAATATTTCGATTCTCAATTGGAGCTGCTGTAGGTGGAATAATGCTGTGCTGTTATGTGATGATTATTGAATTAAGTGGCAAATCATTTAGACCGTATCTGACTGGTTTGATCGAAATATCCTATACCGCAGCTTATTTTACGTTGCCAATATTCGCATACTTTTTACGAGACTGGAGACAGTTACAGTTAGCTACATCTCTTCCTTGGTGTTTTGTAGTATTTTACTATTTTTTAATTCCTGAATCTCCTAGATGGCTCATAACAATGGGTCATAAAGAAAAAGCAATTGACTTATTAACAAAAATAGCTAAACGGTAAGTTGAATATATTTTTTTAATTTTTTTTAATCTATGCTCTGGGAATAAATATTTTTATATTATTTTCAGAAATAATCGTCCAACAGAAAATATAAGGTCAACTGTTGATACTGTAATAAAAGAAATTGAGAAGGAAGAAAAAGAACAGCACGGCACTTACCTGTATCTGTTCAAAACTCCTAAAGTCAGAGCCTATACTTTAATCATGGCACTCATATGGATGTGCTGCGCAAATAGTTTCTTTGGTGTAAATCAATATATTGGTCGACTTCAAGGAAACATTTACCTAAACGTCATGCTATCTGCTGTAAGTCTTATCCCGGGATTAATTTTAGTAGTTTTTGCATCCTTGTATTTAAGACGAAAAATAGGGGTTGTAACTAGTTTTTTTACAGCCGGTATATCTTTATTAGTTTTCCTCACCATACCATGTAACATGAGAGCAGCGGAGCTTACTTTTGCTCTCATAGGGCTCACAGGCGCACATACAGCATTCGTTCAAATATATTTATACTCGTCAGAAATATTTCCCACAGTAATACGAAATTCTGCTATGGGTTTTGTATCTGTTTTTGCTAGATTTGGTGGACTTATGGCACCATTTATAGTAAACATTGGAATTGAATGGATCTCTATAGTCATATTTAGTTCATTGACCTTTTTCGCTGGATGTCTTTGTTATTTCTTACCTGAAACTAAAGATACAGTACTTTTAAATACTATTGAGCAGACTGAAAAAACAGAAAAGGAACAAATTAATTTGCATTAAGTAATTCATTATAATTATGAGTAATACTTTAACATACTTTAAAATTAATATAGTTATGGATGTGTTCTATTTATATATGTATGTGGTGAAATATTAACAAATGTAATAATAGTTACATAGATTACGTACTTACGAGTATGTAAGCAATGTATGGAAGGAAGAAGAAATACGGCATATGAAATCAATTGTTTTTAAACAATGTGAATGTTGACATATTATTTTGTTTGTATAGAAAATTGTATCATTAACACAAAAATGCTAATTTAAAAACTAATATTATAGATATATTATTTTTGAATTAATATTTCTTTAACTTTAATATACAATAAAAAAACAGGGATTAACTTCTTATATTATTTGTATTTTTTTAATTATCATTCATTGTCTATGTTCAGTCTTTTTTTATAATAAATAATATATATTATTTATTGTATTATAAATAACACAGTAACTAATAAAAACATATAAGACATATGATCATATATCTAATAATGGTAATGAATGTAACAGGTACTAAGTTAGTATAAGGCCTAATTGACATTTAAAAATTGTAGATAAAATGGATTTCACTTTTATTTAACATGGTATAAGTTTTTTTTTTGTTTAAATATAATTTATTTATTTATTTACTTATTAAGGAAGACATACAGTTTTACAAGTACTTCAAATAAAAACCAATATATTATTATATATCATATTATTGCTACCGTTAACAATATTAACGGTACCTTACTTAATTAAAATTTAATTTAAAACTAAATTTATTATAAATGTTATAATTAAGATGAAGTAGGAAGCAGACCCTAGCTCGGCATGCCGGGATTTTAAACTTAAATTTAAAAAGCGTATAAAAATTTTGAACGAAGCAGGATTTGAACCCGCGCCTCTGGAATACCGTTCCAGCGCTCTGACCACTAAGCCATTCGTTCTCACCGAGCTCCGTCGAAATTCTTATACGCTTGTTACAACTAATTTTGGTTGTTAGCATCTCTGTAGGGAGATTTTTACAAATTTCCGCTACCCAAAGACAACTCATAAGAATTATCGTTTGGCAAGAGAGAATACTATTTACTTTAATATTTTTACTATGTTTTAAAGTGTTATGCCACGCTTAGGACAGGAAATACTAAACTTAAATTTAAAAAGCGTATAAAAATTTTGAACGAAGCAGGATTTGAACCCGCGCCTCTGGAATACCGTTCCAGCGCTCTGACTACTAAGCCATTCGTTCTCACCGAGCTCCGTCGAAATTCTTATACGCTTGTTACAACTTATTTTTGTTGTTAGCATCTCCGTAGGGAGATTTTTACAAATTTCCGCTACCCAAAGACAACTCATAAGAATTATCGTTTGGCAAGAGAGAATACTATTTATTTTAATATTTTTACTATGTTTTTAAAGTGTTATTCCACACTTAGGACAGAAAATATTAAACTTAAATTTAAAAAGCGTATAAAAATTTTGAACGAAGCAGGATTTGAACCCGCGCCTCTGGAATACCGTTCCAGCGCTCTGACCACTAAGCCATTCGTTCTCACCGAGCTCCGTCGAAATTCTTATACGCTTGTTACAACTTATTTTTGTTGTTAGCATCTCTGTAGGGAGATTTTTACAAATTTCCGCTACCCAAAGACAACTCATAAGAATTATCGTTTGGCAAGAGAGAATACTATTTACTTTAATATTTTTACTATGTTTTTAAAGTGTTATTCCACACTTAGGACAGAAAATATTAAACTTAAATTTTAAAAAGCGTATAAAAATTTTGAACGAAGCAGGATTTGAACCCGCGCCTCTGGAATACCGTTCCAGCGCTCTGACCACTAAGCCATTCGTTCTCACCGAGCTCCGTCGAAATTCTTATACGCTTGTTACAATTTCGACGGAGCTCGGTGAGAACGAATGGCTTAGTGGCTTAGTCAAGGGTGTATTTACCCTAGGGCCAGAAGGGCTATAGCCCGGGGCCGCAGGCCGCGAGGGGCGGCCCAGGGGCAGCCCGGGCTTCGGTTTGGACGTTTAAAAAAATACAAAAAAATATTTTAAGACATAAGCTTAGAACGCCCCTGAACCACTTTTCTACGTGTAGATTTCACATCTGAAGAATTCGAAATTCAATTGAAATATGCAAGCCGCCCCTTGTCCTGAATCGGTTGAACCGTCAATTTTTTTTCGCCTCGGCTTTCTTTTCACATAAAAAATTTTGTCCAAAGAAAAATAATGTAAAATGGGGTAGTATGCTGTTGGCCCTGCGATCTCTACAGCGCCACCGGTTTTGTTGGAGGCCAAGCTGGAAGAGCTATGATCTTGAACTTGTCACCAGATTGAGCCATTCAAAGGGATACTACGAAGTTGCAAGGGCGCCTCTTGCGAGACTCGAACTTCGAACTGCGAACTTCGTTTGAAGTGGGCCCCCCACTACAAACGAAGTTCGCAAGCCGAGCTTGGCTTCGCTCGGCCCGAGCTAGGCCTACTGGGTAGGGCTGTGGATACCCTTTTGGAATTTATGTTTGGCACCCTCCCGCGCCTAGGCGCGCTTGGGTTGCTGTATAACTGGTACCTCGTCTCCACCGGCGGGGACGGTATGTGTATCGTGTGTTTTTGCGTTTATGTGTAGTCCTACCTACTTGTTTCACTTTATTGGGGACTGTAATGGGATCAGCTTTATCGAATAGAACATTGCGTGATCTACGGTAGACCTAACGAAATATTCCCTTAGCTACGGGGAGCGGATAATCGCAGGCTTTTACCATCAAGGTGTTCGGATGGGCTGAGGCCTTTTCAAAGTAGCTACTGGACAGTTTCCTGCAGTGCTCTTAAATGGAGTCGAGATTGATGTCTCGATGTAGATCTATGTTGCGCATGAACCAAGGAGCTCCCGTGGCAATGCGCAAGTTTTTATGCTGCATACAGGTGTTGTACAGGCGGATTTTATTTCTAAAGGACATTTTAAAATTGGCACAGACCAGCGGGTATAGGCAAGAGAGTACGTACACGTACGGGCTGGGTTCTTAGTCCATTTTTATTCAATGTAGTGCTAGATACTATCTCGGCTCACATCCAAGACCAGTCTCCGTGGCTGATGATGTATGCCGATGACATAGCACTCACTGAAGAGGATCGGCTGATGCTAGAGCGTAAAGTGAACTTCTGGAATGGTACGCTTGAGAACGGCGGTCTTAAACTAAATGTGTCGAAGACCGAGTACATGGCTTGCGGGAGACCGGACTCAAGCACCATATAACCAAGCCAATCCAAAACCGCTAAGTCGGAAAAGTTCATCTACCTCGGATCGTTATGCACGAGTCTGGAGGCATCTATCACGATGTTCATGGTCGGATAAGCGCTGCCTGGGCCAAATAGCGAGACGTCACTGGTATGGTCTGCGATCGCAGAATACCGACCAAACTGAAGGGGCTGATATACAAGAACATCGTTCTACCGGTTCTTTTATACGGCAGCGAATGCTGGCCAGTATTATCTCGGCACACTCAGGAGCTTCATGTCACGGAAATGAAGATGCTGAGGTGGATGTGCGGCGTAAAGCGGTCTGACCGCATACGTAACACATTCATTCGAGGTAGTCTTGGAGTCCGTGGCATAGCGGATAAGCTACAAGAGCGTCGCTTGAGATGGTATGGTATGGTATCGCCGGCCTAAGAACTATGTCGGACGCAAGTGCCTCGATATGTCTGTCCCTGGTGTGAGACCTCCCGGACACCCACTGGTCTAACTGAGGACCTAAAAGATCATGCTAAGTGGAGTAGGCTTAGTAGGAAAGCAGACCCAGGCACAGCAAGCCGGGATTAATGCCAGGAAGAAGAAGTACGTACGTCGCTTTCCGGCGTACATATCTCATGTGCTCTTAGAAATTGAGTTTGTTATCCAGGATTACTCCTAGATATTTGGCACTCGGTGCTTGAGGTATGATTTTGCCTTGCAGAAGAACATAAGGCATGCCATTCGTTTGGGCGAATAGGGAAGAATACTGACGTACTCTTTTCAAGGTTAACTTCGATACACCATTTAGCCAGGTGCCCAGCCTATTGGTGGCTACCTGTAGGCGATCGGCTAACAGAACTGAATTGCGGGCAGACGCATAGATGGTAGTGTCGTCCGCATAAAGGGCTAGGTTAGTCAGTGGACCTTTCGGGATGTCATGTGTGTACAAAATGTACAGACGAGAGTATAAAGCCCTGAGGAACACCGGCTCTTATAGGGCGTCTACTGGACAGGGTACCTTCGACGGAATCTGAAAGTGCGATTCCATAAGTAAGCTCTTATGATGTGCACGAGTATCTGGCACCCCTTAACGTATGAGCTTGAAGATCAAGCCATTATGTCAGACTTTATCGAACGCCTTTGTAACATCTAGGAAGATTGCCGCAAACGGCATTTTGTGGTTGGAATGGGAGGTCCTATGATCCAGAATATGTTCTGTGATCCTATGGACTTCTTTCATTCCTTGATGGGGCGGAAAGTTACAGTAGCCTGGGGCGCGCAATCTTAAAATACGCCCTTGGGCTTAGTGGTATATATATATATATATATATATATATATATATATATATATATATATATATATATATATATATATATATATATATATATATATATATATATATATATATATATATATATATATATATATATATATATATATATATATATATATATATAAATATATATATATATATATATATATATATATATATATATATATATATATATATATATATATATATATATATATATATATATATATATATATATATATATATATATATATATATATATATATATATATATACATATATATATATATATATATATATATATATATATATATATATATATATATATACATATATACATATACATATACATAAATGAAATGCACTTAAATTACTAGTCATCTAGTAAGCTATGTACTTATTAGTTTCAGAGCAAGATAAGATATGTTGGCACCTATTTTTCTCTTGTTTACAATGTAAGTTTATAAGACATGCGTCCTAATCATGTGGATTTACTATTGTTATATTAAACCTACTTTCAACATGGTAGGCTTGTACCAAACTCTAATTAACTCAATTCTAACTCATTTCAATTTTATGAAATATAAGCGTGAACTAAAAAAGACGCATTTCAATTTTTTTATGCTATTTTTTGTAAATACAAGTATATATTAGTTTTATTTGTCATCTCATGATCGACAGATTCCTCTAATCATAAACAAATATTTTGAAATAAATATAGGTACTTTTTACACTCTATTGCATAAACAATATCTCGTACATAATACAAAGCGTTTTAGTGAAAAAAAACTAATTACAAGTGTTGTATATCTTAGACTTCCAGGAAATATTGCGTATGCGCAACGTTGGGAGAAATAATAACAACAATGACACGGCCATCGAAGAACGTGTAGGTGGAAAAACACCTTTTGAAGTATTTTTCCTATTTTTTATTGATGAAGTTTAAAAATAGGTAGTAAGTAGGTTTTCCAAAAAAACTATGCTTGTGATCATCACCGTCGTTTATTTTCCCTCACTGTAGCAGAACTCTTAAGATTTTTTTGGCACATTTTTAGTGACTAGTGGATATCATTAATTGCCTGTTGTAAAATTTTACTTGTCAAAACATGAACACAAAAATGTATTAATTATAAGTATGTGTGTATTTGAACTCAAATGTGGCCATTTGAGTTCAATGAGCAAAAAAGCCCGTATATGGCAGAACTCAAAAATATCGACTAAAACGAAAAAACGGCTCGTACAGACTCTGGTATTTTCTATATTTCTCTACGGCTCGGAATCTTGGACAATTCGCTCACAGGAGAGGAAGAAGATTGATGCCTTCGAGATGTAGTGTTGGCGAAGGATGCTACGCATATCGTGGACGGCCAAAAGGACCAATGTCTCCTATCTGCGACAATTTAATATAGGAACGAGAGACTATCAAGTATATGCTACCAGCGTGTCCTTCGCTACTTTGGACACATAGCACGAAGGAAACGACCACGTGGCCGCTCGCCCACACGGTGGTCCGATCAAGTTACTAATTTCACGGGACTCCAAGTGACCACAGCCATGAGAAAAGCCGAGGACAGGACGAACTGGCGAAATTTAATAAATACCGTGACCCAGAACCTGGATAAGAGTGGACACGACCTTCAGAAATGAAGCCAACGACCGAGACATGTGTATATTTGATAAAATTTAATATTCTTAATAATAAATTCAAAAATTGCGTCCTGTTTTCATTATAATAAGCAAAAAATAAATTATATTTTCACACAACTTGTCAATTGACGAAGAAATAGTGCCATGTTTTTTGACGTAATGGTTGCAAGATGTTCATCAAAAGAAATGTAAGATTTGAATTCAAGCTTGTGTAGTTCAAATGGGTATTTGTACCCGTATATTCCACATAGAAAAGAATAGTAACTGAAATTTAAAAAGCATATAAAATTTTTGAACGAAGCAGGATTTGAACCAATTTCAAAATTTTTATATGCTGTTTAAATTTAATTTTAGTATTTTTTGTACTAAGTGTGGAATAACACTTCAAAAAATAGTAAAAATAGTGACGTTGCTAGAGTCCGTTATTGCAAATTCAACGCTACTGTCAATTTCTTTTTGATAATTTATTTTCTTCATAGTTATTGTTTTGTATTATGAAAGAGAAAAAGTTATTTTGCTAGTCGTACAATTAAAGTAAATAGAGCCATGAATAATATCTTGATAAATACGAAAGGTCTTCAGAAAAAAAAGAGAGGAAATTTGATTATAGCTTTGACCAAAAATATGAAATACTAGTACTACGTAGTTCGATGGGACAACAATTTTGTGAAAATGACTACTAACAACGCAAAAATCGAACCATAAGCAAAATGCTACAATAGAAGTATAATAAATGACCTGAATGCGCCACAACTACAGGTTACAGCAGATTATAATAAAAATATGGTAGACGTAGATCTCCATGATAATAGAATAGCCAATTATGAAATTTAAATAAAGGGAAAAAAGTGGTCAATTTGATAGATGGTGTATTTGTAAACTCGTGGAAAAAATTATAATCTGGCAAATGAGCGATCTTTTAATCAATTGAAATCCAAACCTTATGTTGCTGTAAGTTTGATGAAAACCGAAAAAGATCATTTACATTTTTTGGTTAGTTCCAAACGAAAAAGATGTGGATATTGTAGATATACAATAATGTATGTGTAAAAAATGTGAAGTACACCTTCATACTGATTACTTTAAAATATGTCAATCACGCTAATCCAGCGTTGTTAGTAAAATTGATGCCTGCTAGTGAAACAAAAAAATCAAGAAGAATCATAATAAAGGTATAATAATTATATATTTAATAATTAAAATACTTGTATAATCAGTACATACATACAGAAAACATTTTTTTTAACAGTAAAAGAATTAACAATGAGGGCTATTTTCCACCCAGGCAACAACAACTTACAATTATGGCTTATTTTTATTGAGGGAGTTAGTTTCCTAAAGATTTAAATCAGATTGGTTTTTACTCCGCAACTATACCATTACCAATAGACACATCAATATGGTTCGTAATAAAATCACGATTCCAAAATATTTAAAAATAAAGAAAAATACTCAATAATAAACATTTTTATTTCATCTTCATGCTGTATCCAACACATGGCAGGGTAGGTAGAAATGATTGCAAACCGTTCGATTTCCCACTTTCCGATGAATTTGTTGAAAGGCAGAAACGCTCAACGCCGCGATTTTATTTATTTTATTTTATTTTTTTGGACTGAAATAAAATAATTCTAAATTTATCGTAAAGAAAATTACTCATACATATATTATTGTAATATAAAAAAAAACAAAGTCATAATTGACAGTCATAATATTTGGTGGAATATCATCCCACAATGGGTCCCACTGTCACTCTGTTTTTTTATTACGCCTTTTTATTATAAAAACACTGGTGGCGACAACCATTAGTTTCTTTTTACAAATTACGAAATTATATTTCTTAGAAAATAATATCTAAAAATTAAATTCATATATTTAACTATATCTTATATTTATTAAAGTATTTTTATTCCAAATTACATTCACATAAACAAAAGGTTATTTGATTGGATCACCGTGAATCTATCTTCTATGCGGAATTAACGAAATCTTCATGCGAAGTCTAAGTAAAGCAGTATTCCCATAATATATCAAATATAATATATTTATACCAAATTGGAATTATGTCAGAATCACCAAACTTTATTTCTGTGGTCAGTTATCTCGGACACCTAAAATGTGTCATGTGTCAACAAACATGTTTTAGCTAATTAATAATTTCTATTAGACAACGGGGGCAACGCCCCAGGTAAAAGCTCGTTTAGATATAAACATCCTGTAGTTAAATTTAACCCACAAATATTAAAGAACGAAAAAATATTAAATTATAAAATAATAACTAAAATTATTAAAACTACTTATATACATAAGTATTTCTTGTCACAATAAATAAAACAAACAATATTTTTTTTATTGTTAATATCACCAAGAGCTTTCAATTGAAACACCGAAACCGCTTCGAATGCCTTGAAAACAGTTTAAATATGGACTATCTAAACATCAAAATGATATTTGAAATCTCACCCCCTAAAAAAAGAAATTCTTTGACACACACTCTCTAAGACACTCCAATTCATGGAACAAAGACAAGAAATGCTGCTATAAAACTCAGAAGATGCTTTCAACTTACAATAAGCATCTAATTAGGTAGATATATTATTTATGAACATGTGAAGTCGTGAAAACCTAAAGGAAGTTTTATAGAGCTTTTATAGACAATTGTAATCCACGCAAGCTACAGCTTGACTCCAATATTCAAGGGCCAAGAATATATGGTGGACGTCTTAATATGACTCTTAAACAACTAAAAACAACTAGGCGGCGAGTTGTGGCAGATTCACTAAAGAAGTTATCTGTACGAAAACACCACTATATCGGTCCGAGGTATAAGTTGCCCATATCTGCGCAGGGTTAATCGTCGTAGAGATCTTGGGAGTGGGTTTAACAGAAAGAAATTTATTAGGTAATAATGAAGAAAATGTCCTCACTAGGTTTTGAAATGATAGAGCTGGGCTGTTCTACGCTTCCACGCTAAATAAAGACATTGAATATTATCGAGCAGCGGTGGCACTTACTCCACTTTTGTATATTCATTGTGTATGTTTATTTCTCACATTTATCATCTGCATTCATATACATACCAGTTAGATCTAGCTTTACATCTTTGTAAATTACGAAGCAAAAATTGAACATCGTGCTTTGCATTACTTGCGTATTTTTATACAAAATTATATTATGGATAAAATAAAACAGATAAGCTGATCCCATAACCTACCTACTTAAATTTTATAGATATCTTTTCTCAGGAAGGCCCTCAACATTTTTTGGTAGTGTAATAAGCCAAGCTAAACGCGTTTTTTGTGTTGTTCTGTTATTTATGTTTAGATGCATTCGAATGGATAATTTGAACTATTTCAAAATTATTAAAAAAATATCAGTACACAAAAAAACAACAAATAATGTGATTTATTACATATAAATGTTTAATTTATATTTTTTATTAATAGGTATTGACGAAAAATGTACTAATAATAAAAGTAATATGCAATAATTAAGACAATGTCAGTAGTTTATGCCAGTACATTATGTTCTCAGTATTAAAAATCATAAAGCTATACTTTGTATCACTTAGAACTTGACGCATTTTTTACCGTGCGCTATTTAGTTATAAGAACTAATATCAAAACGATTACGATACAAAAATATGTTGATCACCTAACAGTTAAGTTTTGTATCATTGTTGTATTGTAGTTTTTACAAAATAATATTTTAAAACATTGCGTATATTTCTTTCTATGTGGCCTGAAATTTTATTTTACATAATACTCAACAGAAAAACTATTAAAGTGTTTACAACATCCAAAATTGTAAGTATATTAATGTAATACGTATTGGGTGATTTATCCAAGTTTTCCTTAAATATAATATTTATGTATTACCATTTGACTGGACGAGCTTCATGTAAATTTCATCCATGAATAAATCGAATGTAAAGTATTCCGAATTTTTCCATTTTTCCAAAGTGGCTAACAAGCAAAGTGCGAATCTAAAACAAAATATTAATTACTTCAGCGTTCATGATTAATTACTGAGTACTTCAGAAAAATATAAACAACTGACGTATAGTTACGGTCTCGTGTACTTATTTAAAACTATTATATGTAATAACGACTTTGAGCTTTTTTATTAATTTTCTACGCATGAAACCTATGTGTAAACAAAATTACTGTTACAGGTACAAAATAATGCTATCAGCAGATGACGCTATAGAAACTATCATAGGTCGCTTTGGTAAATATCAAACATGGATCCTATTCCTCGTGACTATTGGAAGGTTTCCTACAGAATATCAATTGACAAATATTGTATTTATAATACCAAATGTAGATTATGTTTGCATGGATGACAACGCTTACAATTTAACTAATTATTGTCCATGCGAAAATCCTCGATACGACACAAGTTCGATTGAGAACTCTGTGACTACCACATTTCATTTGATATGTGACCGAAAATATTTAGCGAGTCTGGCACAATCTATGCTACAAATTGGTATTTTAGTTGGGAATTTATTCTTTGGTTTTTTATCTGACAGGTAAATCCAAGTTTTATTAACCAGAATACGTGTTAGAATTAAGAAATTTCATAACCTAATCAATTATTAATTACAAGCTATTTAAAATTTAAAATTGTGTGAAAAAAATTGGTATTGTCAAAACATAGAAGTTTTTTTAGAAAAGTGATAATATTTTTTTTTTTTAGATATGGTCGCAAAGTTGCGTGTTTACTAGCCCTTCTAACAGAAGTGATTTTTGTGGCACTCTCTGTTTTAGCTACAGACTTATGGATGTTTGTTGCCTTTCGCTTTCTGATAGGAACTGGAGTTGGTGGGACACTGCTTAGCTGTTATATAATTATAATTGAACTAAGCGGCAAATCATTTAGGCCGTATTTAACTGGTCTTATCGAGACAGCCTATGTATTTGCATACATAACACTACCATGTATCGCTTACTTTTTACGTGACTGGAGGTATCTACAATTAGCGACATCTTTGCCGTGGATCTTTGTGATATTTTACTATTACCTTGTACCTGAATCTCCTAGATGGCTTATGACTATGGGCCATAAAGAAAGAGCTATTGAAGTTTTAAGTCATATAGCTCGAAAGTAAGTGTTGTTCATGATATAATTATTTATATGTTTTGTTTTTCTGTTTGATAAAAATACGTCTAAATAAATCTTAAAGCAAAGATTTTCAAATATAACTTCGAGGGACGATTCAGATTTTTTATTTCAGTATCACACAATATCCGTAACGGTAACGGATCTCTGCCTACGAGATCCGTTACCCACTTTCTCTGAATTTGAGCCATAGCTTGTCGAGTGGCGGAACTCAACGCCGCGCTTCGCCTCATCATCAGAGTGTAGAAATGAAGATATTAAATATTTCAATTCTTCAAATACGGATCGAACCCACAACCTATGTATCGCGTTTAGAGCCACATGCTTAATAAGTTTCATTCTATATAAAAAAACTATTGTTCACTTATAATTATGATATTTTAGCTTAATATAGACTAGGTATTAACATTTCCTTAAATAGTCATAGATAAACCATTGCGTACATATTTTTCAGGAACGGCCGACCTATTGACAATATAAGAGATATAGTAGACAAAACAATATTAGAAATTCACCAAGAAGATAAAGTACAATATGGATCATACTTAGATCTTTTTAAGACATCGAAAATCAGAGCCTACACCTTAATAATGGCATTTGTATGGATGTGCTGTTCACATACATTCTTTGGTGTCAATCAATACATTGGACGTTTGGAAGGAAATATTTATATCAATGTTATGCTTTCCGCAGTCTGCCATGTACCTGGATTAGTTATAGTCGTTTTGTCTTCATTGTACTTAAGAAGAAAGATCGGAGTCGTCACAAGTTTTGCTGCTGCTGGAATTTCACTTTTAACGTACTTAGTTATACCAAATACAATGAGATACCCACAACTAGCTCTTGCCATAGTCGGTCTGACAGGCGCTTACTCAGCTTTTGTTCAGCTATATTTATTCTCCTCGGAACTTTTTCCAACAGTCATACGAAATTCTGCAATGGGATTCGTTTCAGTTTTCGGAAGATTTGGAGGATTTATCGCACCTTTTGTGGTGAATATTGGAATGGATTGGGTTTCAATTCTTATATTCACCATTTTGATCATTTGTGCCGGATCTCTGTGTTGCTTTTTACCGGAAACTAAAGATACTGTTCTATTGAATACTATAAAGCAAACTGAAAAAAATAAAAGCGTAACTTAATGTCTTGCCCTTTACTATTTTATAAATAAACAATCAATTCAGATTCTTCTTAGCAAATTGGCATTTTGAAAAATAAAGTATTATTAAATGAAACAACTAATTCAAATGTACTAGTTTTTTATTAAAATAAATTGTCACTTTCGTCAATAATTATGTGTCATCATGCTTAAATTACCTTATATTGATAAGAATAATATAATAATTAAGAAAATTTAAATAAAGTTATTACATTTTTACTTTATTAAGTATTCCGTATTGTATATTATGGAATCCGCCAAAATACTTAGTGACTAGAACAAACAGTAAGGTGTGATAGATTACCCAGAACTTAAATAAGACGCTAAAGCACAAGAAGTAAATAAATAAAATATCTATAAATGTCCAAAAAATAAATGCTAATTTGGCAACAGCCAGAGACTGAGGTTCCCTCTTTACAGGAGCGGTCTTGGTACTGAAGTCAATGAAATGGCCTGTAACAGAATAGTATTTTAAGTACGTAATATTTCTTTCCTCTGAATAAATCGGCGATCAATCTTAATCTATTATCTACATATACAGGTTACATGATAAATAAATAATTAAAGTTACGTGAGTACTTTTAATGAGGAGGTTCCCTATAAGGAGTCTCTACTCATTCTTTACTATTATGTAGGTAGGTCTTTGGATTTGTGTATTTTTAAGCTTTTCCTATGTCTAACATTTTTTTATAAATTGTGTGGCGTGATTATATTATAATAAAATTATCATTATTGTATTACCGGTAAAATCAAGGGCTGATTGGAACAGAACTAAACTAAATTACTTGCAACATTTTTTGGAATAAAATATGATGAAAGTCATAAATAGTCATTAGGCTTAAGTGAACCATTAAATTGTTACATCCCAATTAAAATATGGGCCTATAGCCATTAGCCAAATATTACGTAACAATTCAGACTAAAAGCGGCTACTATTGAAATACTTCATTTTACTAGATGCTATACCCAGTACTTTTTTTGACATATTAAGATACAAATGACTAATATCTAAATATGTCTTTAAAGATTGGTTTGATTTGAAAGAAAAATATTTCATTGGAACATTTTTACTCCATTTATCTAGTAAATGCAGTAGTAATCTCGCCAATAGATTTTTTTTTTTCATTTATTCCCCATGATGATGAATGAAGATGGAAAAATAGTACCTACTAAAACCCGTCGTGGCGAAGGCGCAAGTGTGCCAGAATAAACGTGCCAGGTTGTGGGTTCATCCCTACACGAGTTTAATGGAATATATACCTATTTCATTTTCGGAATATATATTATATTTTATAACATATATATTTATAGGATATGTATTATATTTTATAACATATTAATGTTTTCTTTTCTTCGTGAAGCAGAAGCCTTCACGAGGCCTGTTGTGGCGCAGCGGCACAAGCGTGTGACTGTAACCGACAGGTTGTGGATTGGGTTAGTTGAAATATTTAATATTTTCAATTTAAATATTTAATGTTTTCATTTCTTCGCTCTGGTACAAGGCAAAACGCGGCGTTGAGTTCCGTCATTCAATACGCAATGCCTCAAGTTCGAAAGTGGGGAACGGGGGTGGAACGGGAACGGAGTGTCTTCACATTAGGTCCCCTGTTCCCTCTGCCTACCCTGCCAAGTGCGGGATACAGCGTGAAGTTGAATTCTTTTATGCGCAGAGCCATTTAAAGCTGTTCTCAAATTCGGTGAGGTTCTGAGGTTCCTATGGCCTACTCTACCATTTGCGGCACTTTTTCGTATATTTTGAAAGTTATTACCTTCTCTGTGAAACCTTTCGAGGCTTATATTTTTTTCCTTCCAACGATCTTGAAGCCAGGTTCTTAATTCATCTTCTTCGAAAGGTAAATCTTCAATAGCATATCTGGAACATATGTGCATATCCATGTGATTTGGCTGTACGCTTAAGAAATTATTTAGTTTATTTAAATATATACTACAAATGACAGTCTTATTGAACAAGATGAGGTGGAACACAATGAGGTAATTATAGAGGTATATAAGTGTAGATAATTAGTTTTTGTTAAACACTTTAGCAAAAATTAATTGTCTATACTTACAATAAATCTGATCTGATCACTATCCGTACATGGAACATATATTATATAAATCTCATTAGAGGCGTTTATTAGTGTAAAAATGGTGATTTTTTTTCTTGTCTGGTAATTTTTATCATTATATTTTGGCAACTTTCTTTTAAAATTTGGAGTCTGCTTTTTTAATTGGTTAAAAAGTAAAATAGTTACGTCATTGTGAAATATTTGGATAAAGTAAAATTGCTATAAAAGTAAAACAATTATTCCTGTAGCTACAATATTAGTTTTCAATGTATAGATATTGTCTTGAAAGTAATATTGTAACGGACAGGTCGTTAGTTGACATATATTTTTTTAAACTAAATTAAAAAGATGTATAATACTTTATTTTTTTAATTTCTAAAATTATTTAAGAAGAAGAACATTACAAGAGAAAAAAATATTGAGAATATTTTACAAACACAATGTAATTTAATATGCATGTAAAGTTTTATTTGCAATAGTTTTTCATACAACATATTACCGCATTTTACAAGGCTTCGATATAAATGAATGTTACTGACGTTATCTAGTCAAGGTGATAGAACCAGTTGCCTTTTTAAATATGCCGTCAATTCCGCAGACATTATGGGATATCAAAAAGTATTTCATTCTTACCAATACTAAGCATAAAGTAAAAATATATTATTTGGTGTTTGCATTTTAAATTTATGTAGGTACATGATATGTAGCAAGTTTAACATTTTGTTATGTCCTTTTAATTTTTAAAATCAACATCTATACATACACACATCTGTTAATATATATAATATTAAAGGGTAACTATTTACGCGATATTAAAATACAAACAAATAATTTGAATGTATTTGTATGGCTATATTTTCTATTTGGCCGGGCTCATATCAAGAACAGCTAAACTGATATTTATGGGAGTTTCATTGATAGATAGAGGGATTTGTGGAGCAACATGTAGGCTATTTTTTATCCAGGAATTCCCGCGGCATCGGTATTTAAGCCGGAAAAAATTGTTAGTCGTACAAGCGTGCCCTCAATCTTCAAAAAAGAAAATATTTTTAATTTATTTCATATTAAGTGTAAGTTACATATTTGCCTAAATAAATTTAAATAACATAAAATAAATATTTTAACAGTTCTAATATAATAGTAATTGATAAATTTGGTTATTTTTTCACAATATATTTTACCTTCAATACAACGGGACATTGGTTAAATGATTTGTACTTAACTAACACGCACGAAACGCCATAAAGTTATCTAGACTGAGGTTGCCTTCGTTGTACAACAATAAAACACATTTTTTATGCATAAATTTGTTTTATAGACTATGACATACCACATTAACATATGATAGTACAACTGCATCATATGTTAATATGATATTCGAGTATTTTACTAAAACGTGTAATGTGGGACATATTCTAAAATACGTTGTTGGTTAAAATAAATCATACTACAATCTTTACACGATTTATGATTTTATAGTGCCACCTTTATTAATTTTGCAAATTAAACCTCTAAAAGAATTAAATAATTACCGTTTGAAGTAGAAATGCACATGTTTAGGCATATTTCCATGCAATAGATCCATTTCAGTTTGAGCAGGATTATCATACGCGACAGTGACGTCATACACAGATGTCAAACCGCTACTCCTCATGCGAGTACAAAGCACTGCCCAACCGGTTGTACGAGGATGCAGAACGAACTCATAATTCTAAAAGCAAATTATATATTAACAAAAAAATATATAATAATTGAAGATATTATATTCAAAATATAATGTTCAGGCCAGTCAATAGCACATAAAAATAAGCATATAAAAAAATTATAAACATTAAAACGTAAATACATAATATGTAAAATTTTAATCCTTCAGTAGTATTAAGCAGGTAAACATTGAACTACTGTCAACATTCTGATTTACTCTTGAGATAAACTAAGATTATATAATCGAGGAATGTACAATAAAAGTTAATTAAACAATGTTAGCTTATTCAAGGTGGGCGAATTTAATGGCTTTACCAAATAGTTAGGTGAATTAGGTATTATAATTAGAAGAAGAACAATTGTGGCGTACACGTTGTGGGTTCAATCCCGAAAGGACTGGTTGTGGATCGATCTCCATTCGAAGAAATGAAATATTTAATATTTTTAATTTGAACATTTATTTTTTTCATTTCTTCGCTCTGGTAAAAGGGCAAAACGTTGTTGTGTTTCGCCACTCAATTTGCAATGCCTCACATTCGGCGGAAAATGGGAAACGGAGGTTGAATGGAGTGTTAAGACACTAGATTTCCAAGTTCCCTCTGCCACTTCCCCTGCCATGAGCGGGATACAGCGTGAAGCTGAAAAATAATATAATATATTATTTTATAAGCTGGAAAAAGTGATTAATATAAATTGACTTTATAAATTAATCCTTACAATCAGATACAAGATATAGATAGAATTCATAATACATATAATACAATAAATAAAATAAAGGAATTGAAAATAAATAAAAAGTGTGTCTGAACATTAAATATTTTTCAATTAAAAAAATAGGGAGATAAGGACAGAGTAAACGATTTAAAAAAAAGGTGTATGTTTGTATGTTTCTATGTTTGCACACGCTAATCTTTGGTACTAATGAACGGAGTTAAAAGACTTTTTGTCATAAAGCTAATAAGTCTGAGCAACATATATGGCTTAATTTTTTATACCTCCAGGGACCAGCTAAACCATAGAAAATGTAGAATAGATGACTAGTACTGAAGTTGTTCAGGATGATTGATGATATTGAGATATATAAATTAATAATCTGGAACATCTGATGACATCTGATATAGATCCATAAGGGCGTTAAGCCCTCCTTTTGTGCAAATTTATTGGTTATAAATTGTTTTCAATAAATAATAAATAAATATAGACATTATGGCTGAGCAAAAGTTAATAAGGATGATGAGCGTTTTCTATTGACGTACATGAAATGAGAATGAAAGATCTGAAATGTTTGTGATTCAACTAATAGTAGTTTAAAAAGAAATTTTCATTGTTTTTTGTTTATCAACACACACATCGTTCTCGTGTCTAAAATATATATGAGGAAAAACTAATATTGAGGGTATAAATTTATGTGTTTATCTGACGGCTTAATCGATTAGATGCATCTTCACTATTCAATTTTGGTAAACATAACTTAAGATTTAGTGTTTTATTTCAGTGAGTTCATAAATAAAAAAGTTATGTCAATATTGATAACTTAACTTTCCCACGTAAAGAAAGTCATAATCACAGGTAGTAATAGCAAAATCGCTAATCGAAGGCAAAGCGCGGCGCTTTGAGCCCCGCCACTAAAGATGCAGTGCCTCAAATTCGGCGAAAATAAGGAAAGGGACTGAGTGTCTAAACAATATATTACCACATCTCCTATATACTCTGCTAAGAATAGAGTACAGCGTGAAGCTGGAAAAAAGTATAGATATAATTACATATACCAATTTTAATTATAAATACATACCATGCAATATATAAGCATGCGGAAATCAAATATACGACAAACAATTACAACGAAATAGGTATTAAATCACAAGGTTACTCTACTAACCGGCAAGTGTTTTGATAGAGCAAATTTTTCACTACGACGTTTATTATCTTCGCTCAAATCAGTGCCTTCAGGAAATAGCACTATCCTCTGATGATATCGCAGCCTTTTATAATAATCTATAAACTGAGACATATTAACTTGATCTTCTTGCCAGTTCCGTTTGACGTATAGGAAAAAATTTAACTGCATTATCCAACCTATAAATGGAATAAAGAAGTAGAGCTTAAGTATGAGGCGTCAGTTAATTTTATTGCTAAACACACTAGGGCCCTAGATGAGTGGAAATAAAGAAGTGACTTTTCACTTCTATTGCATTTTTTCAAAATGTAAGAATTCGTGGACATAATATAACTAATTTAAAAAAGGCATGATCTATGTAGATTAAGGTAATGTGTATCTACTTGCTGGTTAACATTTACTTAATAGTAATGACGAGCGTTTCTCAGGGGAATGTTTAGGTATGATGATACTTGTATGGTGAAAGCACGCGATATAGTGATTTATTCAAATAAATTTACATGTCGAGCTTCTTATATTATGGACTTCACGTTTTCATTTTTTTCTAATTGAGGCAATTATCACCAATAAGTTAACAAATAATGATACATTACTTACCCATTCCTGGGACAACTTTAATCTCATCTTTTAAAACAAATTTAATTTTAGAGATTCCTCTTGACAAAAAGTCATATATATCAGGTTTGGACTCCAACGAGAAGTTATTTTTTTCCTTACATACACATTCTATATTTCTGAAAGATTTTTGAGTCGCGTGATACAAAGCAATCCAAACATAATTCCAGTCAACTCTCGTACGATGGTTCATTACGATTATTGTAGTCTCATCAGGATTCACGTAATCGCCATAATGATGAAGTTCCGTCTTACAAATCCATTGGAATAATGCCTACAGAAATATATTGTTTTATACTAGAAAATTTACCGCTCAACGACTTATAAATGTTTGTTGATACTTTACCACAGGATACAATTCCCATAAAGCAAACAGCACGTCAACAACTTTTCTATATAACATGTGTTTTATAAACATCAAATACATAACAGGACAGTATAAAATGTAAAAACCTGAAATTGCAATATAGTAATGGAGATAAATTAAGTTTAAAAATCATTTTAGTCTTGCGCCCTGTACATGGAAAATTATATTGATCTATAAGTACCTATCATTTATTAACATAATTGGCTCTGTTCAATTAGGTACAGCAAATTGGATCAATTAAAATTTATGAACATTTTTTTTAATATTACAGCTTTATAAAGGTGCTTTAAAATAAATTCTGTAACTACTAAGTGATTGGGATAATTTAAAACTGATGAAATAAAAATGAATCTCAAATATGCTTAAATTAATCTCACCGGCTAAGATGGTGTAATACCATGCACCACAAACCAGCAAGCCTGCCGCCATGACGGCCGGCTTGTACTGACGAGGGGTTGGGGAAACCCTAGTACTGTGTAGATTAGAACCCTTATGATCTGACTTCCATTACATTAGCTTTACGCAACTTATACTATATTTAGAGGCTTGTTATAATTATAAAGGTAAATATGACGTAGGTCTTCGGAAAAAGAAAAACGTGTTAGTATTAAAAAAGATTTAAAGGTAGAAGTGCTTATACATAATGTATAAATCAATATATACATGCATATGTGATACCATACGCTATATATTATAGGTTATTAAAATTAATCGGTAATATTTCTGTCGTAAAACTTTTACAAAATTGTTTTCAGATAATTATAATTTCTTATCACTTTGCACAACATAAGAGAGAGATGGATTGTCTAAACAGTACATTCTCTCTGCACCTTAATGCGTTTTATGTAGGAGATAATTGGAGATAAAACTAACTACTAAACTAAATTGGTGCATTATTGCAATTGTCAATCCTACGCCGTGGCGCAATTGTGTTTCTGCGATTACATCCCCATGGAAGTTGGTTCGATCCTCTTGACAATCTTTATAAATAAAATATTTGTATTTTCATACTGGTTTATTTTTGCTTACAAACACGTTACATTTTGATGGAATATTAGTTCTCTCTGAACATAACTGAATATTTAAAATTCTTGAACGTACAAAAAAAAAACAAAATATTACAATTTTAACTAGTAACGCTGACGTATGACTAAAATAAATACATTGTAAACCACCTACTCAATAGGTAACATTTGAGCCGTCGTAAACTAAATGCGTAGTCTCTTAAACAATTGAAATACTTTGCGTTTGTGGTCACGATTATTATAACCGCATCAACTAGTTAAAAAAATAACAAGGAACATCCGTACCTAAAACATCATTTGTAATTCATAATTACATTTTCCGTGAAATATTCTGTGAAGTTTTTAATGACCTCTTCTCAATAGTATTATACTTGCAATAGTATCATCAACTTCACGCTATACCCCGCATATGGCATGGATAGGCAGTGGTATCCTGGGAACCTATGGTTAACACACTCCATTCAGTTCCCCACTTTCCGCCGAATTAGAATTACTCTGTGTTCAGTGTACTCAGCTCTGCGCTTTGGCTTGTTAATTGGACGAAGAAAATTAAAATGTTAAATACTTCAATAGTGTCGAACCCACGATCTAAAAAGTACATCCTCTCAGTTTAAGCCTTCTAACGCGATCTAACTCGTTTAGACGCACGCCAGTGTCCCTGCCCCGGAGCTCTCAATATAGTAATTATAACAATATAATTACGTTACTTCCTAATAAATTTCAATATTGCCTGCCATCGCTGTTTACTTGAAGTGTCAAAGTTGATGTGTGTTCAATTCCATTAGAAATATACAAAACGTATAACTTTAACTACTTGTATGAAATAGGTACATGTACTTATGATGGTGACAATAATATATTTTATACTTATATTCAAAAAGAATAACTTTTTATTATTCACTGTTTACAATTTATCGTATCGATATCGTTATAGGAGATTCAAAATTTATTATATACCTTATAACAGATATCCTACAAAACTGCCTGTTCAGCTCGGATTAATTTTGACAAGTTTATCAGCAGCAAAATTCCTATTATTGTTAGATATCGAATTGTATTATACCTAACTAGTATATTTTTTAAAATAAAAAAAACATACAGGAGTATCAATAATATTTATTTTATCGATATATTAATGCACAATTTATAATTACTGTTCGAGTTCGTTATGTTTAATAATTAAAAACAATTTGCAGTAAGTAAGTCAGTGACTATTTTAAGGTAAATTTTCAGAAATACTTATACTTTCCCTCAGAAATATACAAAAAGATTCACATATTCTGTTCTTAAGATTTATATTGGAAATTTTTTTTTTAAACTGTTGTGGACTGATCTTCATAAACAAAATAAAAAGATATAACATCATTTAAGTATCTTTGTTATAACAATCTTAGTTATATTCTATGCAATTCAAAATTATATTACAGTTTAAATGTCCTCCCGAATTATCCGTGTTTACTGGAGAGGCTGTTGCTTTGTTAGAAGCAATCCGGTTCACACTCTCCCCCATGACTTTAAACAGACCGTTATTTTTACTGACTCTTTAAGCGCTGCATACTAGCGGTAAAGGAAAATCCCTTTTATAGTAAATTAAGGTCTTCGATTATTTTAAAGATTCGTGAAGAACTGTTCTCATGTTATTTAAAGGGTTTGGTTGTTACTTTGGCATGGGTTCCAGGGCATTCTGGAATTAGTGGGAATGAATATGCAGACTCTTGCGCAAAATTAGCCATCCAGTGTAGTAATTTGGATCACTTTTCTATTTCGGCCCAGGATCGGATGTCACTTGCATTAACTCATTTGGATGTGTCATGATCTGAATTTTGGAATTTGTCAAAATCTTAGAAAGGTAAGTTCTGTGCTGCGATTCAACCTAATATCCCCAGGCGGCCATGGTTTTATTCTCAAAAATTTATTGAACGGAGGATAATATCGACCATTTGTCGCTTGCGCCTTGGACATGCGTGCACATCTGTACATCTAGCTAAGATCAGGGTCAGGGACCACTCACTGTGTGAATGTGGTCTGGACGACGGTTCCCCTTCTCACTTTCTTTTTACATTCCTCAAGTTAATCCATCCCTTATACGATGTCCTTCCTCACAAAGTTCCCCGTCCCCTTAATGTTCAATGTTTGTTAATGTTTGTGTTTAGTCCATTATGTAATTTTTTATGTAAATATATTAGATATAACAATATTAAATTGTAGACTAACACCTCTGTATTATATATTTATTATTACTAACCCTGTGTGTAGATAATATATATATTTTTTTTAATATGTTTTTTTTTTTGTTATAGGTGAAGGCAATTTTTAATTAGATCTTCTTTTATTTAATATGCATTCTCCTATTGCGTAATATTATTTCTTCTACGCTACAACCTCCTTCGTGTCGTCTCCATTCAACGTGACATTGGCGAAGTGATATGTGCTCAACTGGCACGCTCGCAACGCCATAATCAAAGAACCATACCATAGTTATATTCTATACGAGTATGACGTTGAACAATATCCATTATAAGTATTACAAAGACGTCAAAGTTATAAATCTGAATCTTGGAAACGTAAGGACGCAAATATGAAGAAATAAGATAAAACAAATATAAAAACATTGCTAAGTATACTTAATTCAACTGTAGGTACTAAACAACATAATCTATAGTATTGGTAACTAGCACAATCTCAATAGCTAGCGATCCGCCCGCGGCTTCGCAAGCTTTCAATTACACTTTCCTTTTCTAATATCTTTATCATTTTTAAAACAATATTTATACAAATTTATTTTTAAATACAGGTAACTTTTTTATTTATAACCGATAATAATAAAACATATATGTAAAGAAGATTGTAAAAATAAAATAGGAAAAAACTTCATTTAAATCTGGTTAGCCTTTCTAGAGATTAATGCGTATTCGCGCATAAACAAACAGACAAAAGAAAAACAAATTTAAAAACTACATCACATCACATTTTAACAATCATTCAATGTAATCATTCCTTCACCCTTTTACACTATATTACCAAGTACATTAATTAACGCCCCCTATACGTTTTTTTTAATGTATCCATGTACAGTGCAGGTTCAGTTACAGATTTATTATAAGTATAGATAGAAAAGCAATATTATTTTTAAGTAAATAATGTCTAAATTATTATGTAATTAATAATATAGTTTACTATACTAGACCGATTGACGTGCAGTGATTGTTGACATTACCCACTCGATGATGATTTTGTGAAAGCAGAAAAAAATATTTAAATATTTGGCCGTGGCCTATGAGATTAAAGTCATGTGGGATGTTAGTGCTACAATCATGGTGCTGATAATGAGTTCAGTTAACGGTTTGATAGCGAAATCTATCGACCAACAACTTAGGAGGTTATCGCTTACATGTTAAATCAAGAACAGAACTGATACAGAAGGCAGTAGCATCAGTTAATACGGTATATATTGTGAGCGGGTACCCCACCATGCAACAGGCCCCTTACCATGGTACCTTGGACACTGATGGCCTGGACCCTCATCTCGCCGTCGGTAGAGTTAGTTTCTTTTATATTTTTAAATGTATTATTTGTTTATATAAATTTTACGTTAAGAAATTTCAAATATCTAAATATGAATAAAAGAAAAAAAAATAACATATGCAATAAGGATAAAAAAATATTCAGGTTCTTGCTTTAAGTCGTATAACCCGATTGCATGAAACAGTCTTTGGGGCATTATTTAAATATATAATATAATGTATAGGTACCTTTTATTTTTCTGTATTATACCACACTGAGAAAAGAAAAAGGTCTATCGTTTCGCAGCGGCACAAGCGCGTGAGTGTTAACGATAGGTTGTGGGTTCGATACCCATTCAAGGAAATTAAATATTTTCAAATTAAATATTTAATATTTTAATATGTTCGTTCTGGTTACAAGGCAAAGTGCGGCGTTGAATTCCGCCACTCAATACGCAATGCCTCAAATTCGGCGGAAGTGGGGAACGGAAGTGGAACGGAATGTCTTGACACTAGATTCCCAAGTTCCCTCTGCCTTCCCTGCCGTGTGCGGGATACAGCGTGAAACTGAGTGTAGATAAGAAACAATATTTGTTAATATCAACGTTTGAATATACAGGTACGCGCGCCTGGACGGTTTCCAGTTCATATTCTGCTAGACAAAACTTCAAACGTTTTCTAAAAATAATATGATACATCGTAATATGCGGTGGGAGGGAAAGACTTTGTACATTTCAAAGTCGTACAATACCCTTATATCTAATTTATCAACATGTCAAAATTTATAAAAGTTATCAATAAAATGTTACGCTTAATGAAATATTTATCGTAAAATATAAGATAAATATATTTGAGTGTTTTGTTGTCTTATGTATGTCAATACATAAGACAACAAAACACTCAAATATCTCCTTACATTTTGATGTAAAAGATGTAACAAAATAATAATTTTGTTATAAGTTCTCTTCAGGCCACGAGCATATTTTGGATACGACTAAATATTTTTTTAAATGTTCTATTGTAAACTATTCACTTGAACTTTTAATGGAATTAACAGAAAATACATCATATTAGTAAAACAATAATTTATTATAAAAATAAAAAGAAGATTTTTATGAAGTGTACTAATTAAGAATTTTATTTTATAAATTATATCTGTTATTACGCTTGTAAGTAAAACAGTAAAGTGTCTTAACATTTATTCATTCTATAATTATATTTACAATTTAAATATATTCAGACATACATGTAATATGTCCTATTATTTACGCTTTATTGCTTGACGATTTCTTTTTACCGAATTGTTCTCCTTCTTCTATTGTGGTCATTAATTCACAACCTTTAGTTTCAGGGAGAACAAACGTAATACACGTAGCCAAGAGAGGTAATATCGCGAATAGTACTGGCGGTATCCAAATTGCAACGTCCCTCATTTCTATCACAAACGGTGCGATCATTGAACCTACTCGAGCCATCATTGAAGAAAAACCTAGAGCAGCATTTCTTACAACCGTAGGGAAAAGTTCAGTACAGTACAAATAAACTACAACAAAAACTATAAAACTAGCTACCACTCCTATACTGGCACATATAACTGACCAAATTCCTTCAGGAATGGCGGATAATATTAGCAAACATAACGCACATATAAAGTTGAACACTATAAGAATGGTTCGTCTACCACATACTTTCATTAAAGGTATTGACGATAAAGTGCCTAGCAACGTAACACTAGCGCTAAGAGCTACATTGATAAAAACGTTTCCGCTCAATTGTCCCACGTATTGTGATACTCCATAGAAGCAATAGCTGCATGTTAACCAGTTGAAGGACATTGCTGCTATGTTTTTACGAAGATTTGGAGTACGGAAGAGATCCAATATATTTCCTTTCTTTAGCTGGTTAGCTTCCACTGATTTTTGATATAATTCAATATCAGCGCGAATATTTTCAGTTGGACGTTTATTCCTGCAATTAATAATAAATTATATTTTTAACGTTGATAAATATTAGAAAGTTATTCAAGCTTACAAGAAAAGAACCATGCTTACACTTTAGCTACTCGTTCCAATATAACAATAGCTTCATCTGTTCTTTTCACTGCGATTAACCAACGGGCAGTCTCAGGTATTAAAAAGAAATAAGCCAACAAAACTGCCGCTGGTATTGAAATGGCAAGTTGGAATTTTGCAAAATCTCTAAAGTAATATCCAAATAAGGGCAACAACATGTGACCCAAATTGAACGGTACTTGATATAACGCTGATATAACATCTCTATATTTTGTGCCAACAAACTCCATGACCATCACGAAGCCGGTAACCATTGTGCCACCAACGGACATGCCAATAAAAAACCTTACAAATGTAAAAGTCCAAAATTCTGGCACATATGCTGCCACAACTCCCATCGATACTTGGATGACCACGGCTACCAATAGAGGTTTTTTTCTTCCAAATCTAGAAATTGATAAAAATGTATAATTAAGTACAGTATAAAAAACATCATGATTATGTATTATATACATATAGTGTAAGTAATTTTAATGATCTACTGATTAAAATCCACTTTCGATATGTAGTGTATATTTTTAGTTAAAGAAATAACATAACATTTAGATAAGAAATTAGAATTATTGCTCACCTATCTGATGCCATTCCAAAAATTACGCTTCCTAATAGGGTTCCCAATTGAAACAAAGTTTGTGTGAAACTAGTTAACCATTTTCTATCACATATTAAGTCCCATTCCATTACAATAGTATTCGTAAATATCGACGTGTCGTATTTTGGGTTTGGACACGGACATGTTTCATTATTGCTAGTACATGTACATGTGTATTCTACTTTCGGTGATAGAAATATAATCGCCATTTGGTGGAACGCAACAGGAAATTTCGTTAAAAATATCAATATGCATAAGTATAATTGATATTTGCCAAAAGATCCCGTCACCTTTTGAATGAGGTCCTGCTGCGGTGTTTTTTCTGACTTAACCCCTGGAAACGTGACACCATATTAGTTGATTTTTATTTTCATTAAACAAACATTTTAATCATTTTACAAACATTTTAATCATTTCTAATCATTATAGTTAGCCAAGAAACATTCTACACTAAAAACGAATTACGATTATTTCTTTAAAGCTGTAATCTTCAGCAAAAATAATAAATATAACATTACAAATATAGAAAAATTCTGCGAAATATTAATATAAATATGATTACAACTCCGCCTCTGGAAATTCCAATGGAAAGTTTGCAAACACATATACGAGTACGTTACATACTAATACCTTATTATTAATGAGTACATTTTTATTAAGAATAATAACTCTTTGTATTTCGTTTATAAATAGTAAGAAACAAATATACTTTCTTTACTTTTTAAAATTAAAAAAAATACTTTACTTAGAAAGAAATGATTAAAAAAATTCAAAATTATAATAGTATCATTTAAGTAATATATTCAGATTATTTTAGTGAAGTACATTTAACACTCGGTCCAAATTTTAAATACAATGTTTTGCATTATATTATTATTGTTGGCCTGATATTATTTGCTGGCCTTATGCCGAATCCAGTCTCATCGGATCAAGGAAAACAAAATAAAAATATAAATATAAAAAAATGCCTTGGTATGTATCGAACTCAGAAGTACTATTACCGACAGCTGCACCATAGTGCCATGAAGACAAAAATGTGTATAATAAAGGAGTAGAAAAATTTATAAAAAAATATATAAAAGTATTTCAGACAATTTTTAAAACTGATAACTGCAGAATAAAAATAAATTAATTTTGGCATCGTAGTGGATTAAACAATTCAATAACGTATAGCATTGTTTTCATCCTAGTGTGCAACGCAGCTTTCATAAGAAAAATAAAATATATACACAGTCAAATAACGTCGGTGACTCACAAGTCAATAATTTATATATCTTTAACAACATTCCTAATTAGGCAATTATAGAAATCATTTATCTTTTTATTTAATTTAGCAACATTTGTAGAGCATAAATATGAATTAATAGTTTTGCTACAAAGAAAAATATTAAAGTAATAAGTAGGTATATTAATCGAGGCTAACTATAAAATGGCGGCATATATAAAAAAAATAAAAGCAAAATTGTGACAATGAATTTAGAAAGGAAATGTGTATTTGCCACTTAATAGAAAAGGCTTAGAGCTCAGTTAGTTTACATAATTATGGTGTGTACAAATGATTTCCGTAAAAAATATTTTATATGAACCAACCAATTTTATTTACATTTATGAACTAAGTTACTTTTATGAAGTAAGGACTTATTTGTCCTTATTTTCAACCAATTAAATTCGCAAGCAGCGTTTTCATTTAAATAGACACCGACTGTTAATCCTAGTGAACTATTTGGCATGTCTTTTTAGTGTTCTGTAGTCGTGTTTTTTTTTTTTTATATATATATTTTTTACTGGCACGCTCGGAACGTCATAACCAAAGAACTGAACTGAACTATATTTTTTTTAATATATCTTGAATGAATTTTAAAAAACTCTGAACCGATTCTCATATTTTTTTTTTCATTATTTCAACAAGCGGGGACTAACACAGTTATTATTTTAAATTGAGTAATTAATTTACTAGCCTTAAGATTGTAGATAGTTTCATAAAAGAAATAAGAAACTGGTGTCACAAAGTGTATTAATAAGTTATCGGTTGCCGCGCGCCTTCCAATTATGCGAAAGTTAAATTTAAGTATATTTATGGTCCTTTTTAAATTTAAGTATGGTGTTAATATCTCTACACTTAATAAATTATTTCTATTTATTTTATCACATTTTTTTTAATTTTGTGCTCGCAAATAATATACTTTTTAGAGGAATAGTAAAAATTTTATATCAATTATAGTTGGCGTATCTAACGCAAACATAAACTAAGACACAGACAGACAAACCAAAATAATAATTGTTATGGAAATTTCTTATTATCGTATAAAAAACTGACTGTGGTTTAAAAAAACACTGTTAACCTTATTTATAATATGTCATGTTATGAATAGTCATAACATAACTTATTATAAATAAGGTCATAAACGGAAGTGGCTTAATGGGGACTGAGTGTCTTAACACTAGTTTCTCAAATCCCCTCTGCTTACCTTGTCACGTGTGCGATACAGCGTGAAGCTGCAAGATAAATCGACCTTAAGTACCGTCGATCTTTTTAGTATTATTTTGTGTTATTTATAATTCTATAGTTATAAATAACACAAAATAATACTAAACAGATCGACGGTACTTAAGGTCGATTTATTTTGCAACTTCACGCTGTATCGCACACGTGACAAGGTAAGCAGAGGGGATTTTATAAACTAGTGTTAAGACACTCAGTCCCCATGAAACCACTTCTGTTTTCCTCTTTCCGCCGAATTTGAGGCATTGCGTGTTGAACTCAACACCGCGCTTTGCCTTGATAACAGTGTGAAGAAATGAAAATATAAGATATTTCATTTCTTCGAGTATGAATCGAGCTCACAACCTGTCTAGTTTACGCACGCTTGTCCCCGTCTGCGCCACGACAGGGCTTTAGTAATATCAGAACTATAAAATATAATTTTCTATGATCATAACAATAAAAAATAATTAACATAAAAGTATTCAAAATATTCAAATTAGATATTATCATAATCGAACGCAATCTAGTATTTAAAATGGTAAAGCGGGCGAAGCCGCGAGCGGGTCGCTAATGTTATATAATTTTTCCTAATGATTTGACCTGCAAATTTACTGTTAATCTATTGTGAATACATGAATATATTATAAACGGGTAAAAAATCTGTTTATATTATGAGAAACTAAGGCTAACTAACTTTTAATGTTCTTATTTCAATATACCCATGAAGTTCAAGGTCGCAATAAATATAATATAATTAGACTTTTATATTTTAAAGAACTCGTTTCAAAAGAAACGATCACGTGAAAACAAGAATAGGGCATTTTTAACATAATCGTAAGTGATGATAAGAATACAAGAATTTGTATATAATATGTTTCCTTTCTTTTTTCCACGTGAAATTTTAAGTTCGAGCACGTAATGTGTTGCAATGTAATATTTTTTATGTATTTTAATTCGTAATCTATATAAAAAAAGAATTAGATATTTCGTCACAATTGACAATTCAATTTCTGTACACATCGAACAATCTGTGCTTTTTTAATCAAATTATATTATGGTTGTTTACATAATTTGCGAGGACTTTATTCATTTAAAAGTTAAGCATTCTTATATCCAAGCTGATAGACGACTACTCACAATTCTCACAACCACTGAACAGACTGCCTTCAACGTAGCGGCAATAGTATAAGCCAAGATAAAGCAAAAAAACATCATCAATAATAATGGTCTTTTTTCTTTAAAGAACGTAAAAAATTTGAAAAATGTATCCTATCCTAGTCACATAGATCTTGTTTTAAGTAATATAAGATGAAGAGTTTATCCGACGCAAAAATAGAGGTGTTTTACGTTTGACCTGTCTGTTCGTCTGTGGCACATTGACACAGTGGAAATATTTTACTTTAAAAAAAAAAAACGTTTTTAAATTTGAACGTAGCGGGATTTTATTACGTTTTTAAAAAAATAAATTTTTCTTTCCTAAGTGTCGAATAACACTTAAAATAGTCAAATTATCAAATATTTTGTTAGGGTAACCTTTTCTCAATTTCATTCTTAATTTCAACGAAAGATTATTTTATTATTTACATAGTAAGGGTTCCGTACCTTAAAGAGTCTTATATCATTTCTTTGACGGTCTGTCAAGCTATCGAGCTGAAATTATTAACAAATATTTCATGTCCATTGAAGCAAAGAAAAAAAAATTCTAAGTCAACACAATTAAAAGAGTAATTATGTAACATTTTTACTGCATTTTGTATAAAATTGACCGCGTAATCAAAACCTTTTTCATAACTGTAAAAAAACTGCGAAAATTATTAAATTTAGTACAAAAAAAATCTGAACAGTATTTTTTTTTTAATTGATATATAGAAAAAAGTAGTATCAATGCAAACTTACATTTGTACTTCATATTAGATAAATGGAATGGCCCATAAACTTATGTTTGTCAACATAAGGTATTCACCGCGAATGATAACTTATAAAACTTTTTAGTACAAACTATAACTTTGTTATAATTATTACACAGTTATAATCGTATAAATTTCAAATAGGATCAGTGAATATGCCTGTAAACGTCACTTTGTCAATTTTTATTTTATCACTTGTACTTTCCGTTGTCAAATAATCCTCAAATTGGTACGGAAGCGACGGTGGGATAAAATAAAATAAAAAATAAACTCGCCTTACTAAAAAAGATATCGTATAGAAATAAAATATTACATATCAAATTAATTTAATTTATCTTTATGGAAATATATTACTTTATTTTACATGGGAGTGAAAGTAGGTACCTCGAATATAAATTGCCTGCTGTACGCAGATGATGCAGTGCTTATTGCATCATCAGAAAGCGAGTTGCAGGCATTGGTTACCACTCTGAAAGAAGGATGCGCGAATAATGGTCTAAGCCTGAATGCGAATAAGACGAGGGTTCTGGTATTTGAAAGAAATGAAGAAAGAACAGTTTGCAAGGTCAGTGTAAATGATAAGATATTAGAACAAGTGAATGAGGTAGTATATCTGGGAAGTATGTTTAGCAGAGACGGTAGATACGAAATGGATGTGGAAAGGCGTATTGCTGCCGGTAACAGAGTTAACGGTGCCTTAACTGCATTGTTGAGACGGCGAAACGTCAGCTGAGCTTTTGGCCGTACACAATGCAGTGTTGGTACCGAAACTGTTATACGGCAGCGAAACGTGGGTATTACAGAAGAAGAATGTAAGAAAGATGATTGCTGTAGAGATGCGATCTCTTCGTCGGATATGCGGAGTCAGTTTATCTGATCGCATCTCCAATGAAGTAATACACAGAATGGCAGGTACTAGCGTGGATGTCACAGTGAGAATGAAGAAGAACGTGCTCAGGTGGTTTGGGCACGTCGAGCGAATGAGTGAAGAAAGAATGGTAAAAAAGATTTATGAAGGAAAAGTGAGTGGTAAGAGAGGGAGGGGGAGACCTCGGTTGACCTTCAAAAACACAGTATCGACGATACTGGAAGAAGGTCACGTAAAAAGCATGAGGACCCCCCAAAGGGCATATATGAAGAGGCTGATGACAGTGGACGAGGCGAAAGAGGTATGCCGAGTAATAATATTGCCAACATTGGTAAATTTAAAGTAAAATAAAAACAATAATTAAGTAAAAAAAGGCCACATAGAACCGATCCGGCTTCTGTTACGAGGCTGTGTGTCTCTTCAAGATTTACATAACTACACAACTTTATCCTAATTAAAGACCTTGCTGGCTGGTCTTTATTATTTTGACAATGAGAAAAAACGTTGTTGGCATATGGAAATCTATACTTATATCATTTTTAATTTATTTTCTTTATCAGGATGTTATTTGAATCAAAGTAGTAAGTATTCTGTTAACAATACTATATTGATATCACGCTGCGTAAGATAGTTATTATAAATGCAAATAACTTAAGAAGTCATACTCATTGAATGTGCTTAAGTAGATACTCAATACCTTTTATTTTTTAATTATTCTGAATTATATGGCCTCCTATTAATATGATTTTTACAATATATAATAATTTATATTCATATACAGTATACGGTATGTCTTCCTTGAACTTAGTACCGAAATACTAAGCTATAAAAGAAAGTAAAAAAATAAATAAATTTATTATTTGAAAGGCTGCTTATTATAATAGGAGCAGTGTACCCATATGCTTGCTTTTTACGCAAATTACCGTGACAGTTATCCACTGTGTTATTGCAAAATGCATCATAAAATATTTATTAAAAATGTAATATTGTATTGTTTTTATTCCTACACCTTGTCAAATATTTTCAAGGTCGGTAGTTTCTCAAAATCTAGGCCGCTGGTACGTTACTTTCACCAATAATATTCTCACCATTATCCTGTTTGGAATTTTGCAGCTCCATTGTAACTTTTATTATTTGATCTTTTGTCACAAAGCACTGTTCCGGAATTACACACGCCTATCTCTCATGAGGGGAGTCGATGCCCAAGCCGAATGTTCCCTCGATGGCATACGGCAACAGACTGGCTTTGCCTCAGTTTACGTCCAATGCGCGCGCGCATGTACCTCTCGCGCTGTCTTTTTTATTTACTACAATAATTATTATTGTACCTAACAAAATAAATATGTTATGAACCACTGATAACAGTTATAGTGGTAATCTTTGTACTGTTATTATTTTAAAATTATTTAAGTTCATAAATTTAGTTCTCTCGTTACATACAATAATTGTACGTATCGTTCAAAGTAAAAGTTAATTAACATTACCAAGTGCTACGTTAAAAGTGGTATTGATCATTAAAGTTTTTGCAGATTATAGTGTGTATTAGTGGCTAGAATATAGAAAGTAAATAAATACTTTTCACTGTTACTTGACAACTAAAGTGATCTTGCTAAGAATTTAAATATTGTCAACATATGTATGTACATATTATATATGTATGTATAGATATAGTGACAATATTGAATTTCTTTGCTAGTACACGAGAAATCATATTCGTTAAAACGAAGGCATTCAGCATAAAACAATTTATTGATGCAGAACTATGTATAAGTTATAACCTTATTAGAAAATCAAACTTGCAAACTTGCGTGGAACAAAAAACAAAACTCAATGTCAAGAGTTATTATTGTTGCCTTTACTTTTTATTTAAGAGGCGTTGTGACGACTTAAGCATGCGATCTTTTAATTATTATTGATTAAGATGGTTAGGAAAGATAGAAATTTTTAAGGACTGACACCATACTCTTTGGTAAACTTTACGTAGGAAAATTAGTCGTATATAATAAGTTACAAAATTTCCTTGTATGTAAATATAATGTCTGTTACTTATCAGAACTGAGATAAATAAAATGATGTCATTTGTCTACTGCCAAACCAACACTGACCGACGGAAACATGTATGTGATATTAATATTAAACATTGGAAGGCGACTGACATTTCTAACAATGATAACAAAATCAAACTATAGGTATCTCAATGAAACCCCTACACCAATCGTTATTAATTGTATACGTTAGACGGTTCTATACGATTTTCTGTTTACTTTTATTTTCCACGATATATCCTATAAACACACAACAATGTATGGAAAGTTTTGCTGTAAATTTTTTATATACTTAGTCTAAATGTTGTAAATATTGTGGTCATGCGGTCATATTAAATGAGCTTTCATTTAAAAGTTTTTAATGACTTAGGATCAATTTTTCGCATTCTTTTTGTTTTCATAAAAAAGTAATAATGCCAAAAAATGTTTTTGCTTTAAAATAATTTTAATTAGGTATATAAATAGTTATAGCGACTCCACTCATAGCTTCGACTCCTAGCTTCGACTGCTTGAATTACACAACTTTTTTACAAGACATGAATAAATCATACTTAATTGTTAATAACATGATCACTTTTAAGATAAAATCAATACATTGAAATTTTAGATTTCAACTATATAAATAAAAAGATGTAGCAATTTTTTCAAACTCAATATATTAAATTGAGGTATTTTTTAAAATCTTTTAATCATTACGCCTTAAAAAACGTATAAGATTTTTTTTATATCTTCCCAAAAATGAAAATAGACATGAAATATTTTATATTTTCCTTTATTCGCCTTAGTTCTGCCACTCAAAGCCTCCAAATTCGGCGGGCAACGGGGAAGTGTCTTAATGGGAGCGAAGTTTCTTAAAACTAGGTTCCCAAGTTCCCTCTGCCTATCTCGCCACGTGCGGGATACAGCGTGACGCTAAAAAGAAAAAATAATATATTTGATTAATTGCAAACTTATGATAGAACTGGGGTTTAGACCGATCTGCAGCATTAATTGTAAATGCTGCATTGCTTGACTTAACTGTTATCAGTACTGAGAACTCATCAAAAGTAGTAGACCGAAGCAAAATACGCAGAGAACGGCAGAAGGTTCGTAAAAAAATGCAATCTATGGAAAAACATGAGCCCTTAACTGCTATTTATTTTGATGGTCGTAAGGACCAAACTTTGATTATAACTAAGGCTGGTAATATGTCTCAAAGGAAGATTATAGTTGAAGAACATATCTCAATCATTTCAGAACCCAATTCTGAATACATCGGTCATATTTCTATTTATTCTGGTAAAGCGGAGTTAGATCTCTAATTAGGATCTCGAAGCACGAAGCGCAAAGTTGTCGCAAATAGAGTAATTAAGCTAATTAAATGTATTAGATATTTTGTGATGCTGTAGAGATATCACAAAAGAGATAGCACCAATTCATCGAACACCCCCGAAAACTTTCCGATTTTCTTTTAATTGCACCATAATTACAATTCTTTTAAATTATCAGAATTTTTTATGTTATAATTTCCATATCAACTGTGACTATACATATATTATGTGAAACGTGAGACAAGTAATTGCGGTGAGGTAAAGTTGAATGATCTGGCAACTGTGGATGTATTTTGTTGTAGCTGTCGACTTTCTCTGCAAATACCGATCACTTGAAAGAAATATATGTATGTAATGAGAATTGTCACCTCAAACATATATATCTTTTTATACTTATTGCAGCGTTGATTTACGCCATTCAGTACAAGACTCCGGGCAATGTGATGTCTTCAGGGACGATAGATGTAGGTAGTTAAAAAAGTATCAATCAAAACAGATAAAATAAAAATTGCGACATGATAACATTAGATACATTACAAAGAACGCGCTACACTCCAAATATAGTACTGCACTCTTTTTGGAAAAGAAATAATGATTCAAACAATTTCAGGTATAGAAAATAATAATTATCCAAGCGTTGTATACTTCACGGTTCCTACAAATAATTGGTCAGTTCATACATATTTTTTTTAATAAGGCACTTTTTTAGTCTGGCCATAAAATATTGTTTACGAACAAACAATTTTTAAGTTAATCCTCATGTCAGCTCCTTCTTGCGTCTTCCCTATATAGTTGTCTCGGCACTGGTTTCTTTCTGCCTACCTGGGACGAGAGACGTTCGATGTATTCTCGGTATCGATTTAGGGATTACATTCGTAATTAAACTAATTATTCCGGTAATGACACTATCACGAGAGTGATCTCATTTTTTTTTATTTTTTAACATAGTCTCCTTGTAATTTTACAAACTTCTTCCAGTGATGCTGCCATCTCCTTAACCCGCCCAAATAGTACTCGGCATTTTATCTGCAAAATAATTGTTTACAAATGTGAACGTGCGATTGCCTCTTCATTTGATGAAAATCTTTGTTCTCTGGGCGTCATGTTTTGAAAAGGGGACAAAGAGAATTACCTAACCTTGTCAATCATCCAATATATGAATTCCCAGTGGGTTAAAGTAATTTAACTTTTACTCTATTTCAACGTTTTGCATTGTTTTCCCAAAAACAGAGTTATTCAATCATTTGAAAATTTTTTTATCACAATTTCTATTTTTTGCAAGGCCCATTTAGTATAAGTTATTTTTCTTTTGAATCAATTACACATATATTTTCTGGACACAGAACACACAAATCCAAATATATTACAAACATAACATTCTTCGAAACACTCTTAATTAACTTCTAAAATAAAATTATATTCAAAATTTATAACATATAATATCTATATAACATGTGTCCGGACTTACCTATTTACAATCACCTTCAGGTAAGTATTGTGATATTGCACACCCATAAAGATTACCTGAATCGAAATATATTAAAACTGAAGTGGTTTGCATCAAAGTCGTCTAAATATTTATATTTTGCTTACTGCCTCTGTTAACCACCTTAATGAAAGCAATTTGATTAATATCTGTAAGAAGATCTTATTTTATTTTTGTCTTGAAAAACCCATGAAAAGTATATACTGGATAAAGTAAAAAAAGTATATATGAAAAGTATATGAAGTACTAGTACCTAGTATAAATGTCAGAGTTCTCTTACTAAAAAAAAACTGTTTCAGCCCACACTTAAAGTAGCCACAATCACCACGCCAGCCCAAAAAAAATCGAAAAGTTTTTTGTATGTTCGATGAATTGGTGCTATCTGTTTTGTGATATCCTCCCCTCCTGGAATTGATACTATAAATATACCAAGCAGTATTCGCAACACATAGAAGTCTAATCATCTTGTATGCTCCTGTCATTGATAAGTCACAGTCTTTTATTTCTGTTCAAGAATGTTCTATGTAATGCTGCAGGTGGTCTTCCAAACAATTCAAATAATTATCGAATTCTATAGTTAATTAATGAATGGCTACCTAATGTGAGCCTGGTTATGTATCCATAGTAATCCAGATTGCTTATTAAGAACAATATTGTAATCTATATTTACTACTACAGTCTTTGATAACATTACGGTTCTTATTAATATTGAGTTCTGTATAATCGATTTTAGTTAGACTCCATCCGCTGACTTTTTTCTTAAACAATATTTTTTTATTTAGTTTTTGTTTAGTAAAGAGTCACGTAAATTAGTATGATAAAAACATATTTAAGTAAAAAAAACTTTAACAGTAATATATTGTTTAATGGCATCATTAATTAAGAAAAACAAGAAAAGATTGTCGCGATTTAAAAATTAAACCGGATTGTTGTTTATTTTCGGTTTTGTAAGAGTTCATACGCTGTTTTAAAGCAAATTCTATAAAGGATATATTTGAATATTGCTTTTTACATGATTTAAAAAGTATCTTTTAATAACAAATTTACTACACATATCGCAATGTACCTTGCCTACAGTTGAAGTATCTTCTTATACGTTTCCAGGTCTTTTTCAAGCACTATTGTATTCAATATCAGTTCAGCATTTCTTTTCAATGTTCCTCTAAATTCGTTTGAACCACGTTAGATGATTGTGACATCTGTAGGATAACTAACGAAACATTAGAATCTTTATATAACAATTTAGTAAGAAAACATTTAATTCATTAGTCGTGAATACATAAACTGCCAAAACAAACATTTTTTTTTATTATTTTTCAGCTTCACACTGTATCCCGCACATGGCAGGGTGGACCACACATAGTAGGGAACTAGGGCACCTAGTGTTAAAACACTCCGTTCCGTTCCTTTCAAATATAACATGTTGTTTCCTTACGTCATATTGTTTTCAACCATTGCACTTACATATCTAATACATTTCATTATCGTACGTGGGATCGAACAATTTAATGTTTTTTTTTTTTTTCAATTTCTTCACCGAGGTTCATGATCTTCAAATATTTATTCTAATTTACATTTAACAATAAGTTCACTGCATTCAAACATTTTCAAATTCAGTTCAGTTATGCACTGACAACATCACGATCCATTTTGATGAACATTTGACAGCAATGTGGATAAAGGTTAAATGAGAATCTCGTCAAATTTAAGGACCTCCTTATACATCCAACACCTGGGAGAAGAGAAGTGCTTAATATATATAACTTAAGGTTTATTTAGTTAATCATATAATTCTAGGTATCTACTAATCCTAATTACCGCTATTCGAGCAAGTCCTTTACATTAGAAATAAGTACATATTGTCCTTATTATAAGTATTAAAATGTATTTTAAACAGCTTTATTTATTTCTTCATAAATTTAATGTTTATCTGTGGTACAATATTTTATTTTTATTTTTCCCAATGGTCGGAAGCAGGTATTTTTTTTATTTCATTAATATCATAAATGTGGATTTTTATTAAGTGCGATGCATTAGAGTTATCATCTTCATTTGATGTAATGAAAGCCACTCCTCCATTTAATTACTTTGATCAATTGCTCTTTTTACTATTTTTTGGAAAATTCAAAAACGACGTCTAATTTTTCAGTGTCCTGGCGTTTTCTTTTCAACATTATCGTAAGTGTCTTCATTGGAAAGACGATCATGAAAGTAAAATTATTTGTAAGTATTCAAACGGTTGAGTTCTTTAATAAAATTACAATTGCTATAACAAGTATGCTATTAATAAAAACATAAATTGTAAACATAGTATAAAATATTATTAAAAAAACCTCACCTCCATTCTAGTGGTAATAGAAACTTCGATGCACTTTGTTTCTAACTTATTATTAGTACTTAATAGCAAATAATAAAAAATAAAAAAGTAAGTATATACTGTGTTGTAGGGGTTAGTGACTTCCCTGTTACATTTGATGGAGTGGTATTGACTAAACTAAAAAAAATATTCTAATATCTCAAAAAACAAGTTAAAGTAAACCAAAATATACTAAAAAAAATATATAATAATATAAAATAAACTAACTATAACTGTGTGAGTGTATGGGTACCCGTGCCCGTAAGAGTGTGATCAGATTTATACATAGGAGAGTCTAGAACTCAGCCTGCTTGGTAATACAGGCAACTTCCTCCTCAGTCTTTAGCGGACTCTTTACGCTTAGCTTCAGGAGTAATTGCTTGACCCTGATTTTAATCCCGCCTTCGCTTCACGCTTCGATACTTGCCCGTCCTTGGACCTACTGGTGATAACCTGAACCTCGCACCGATGAATGAGGTAGACTCTACTAGGTTGAGCGACTGCTCAACTAACACTATCACCACTTTCGGGTGCATATCCTTCTATAATTTTCCTCCAGGCTCCAGGCTTACAACATCCAGGCACTTTATCCTTTGTGCCCACCTCAAACACCTATAATCCACTACCAGGAGACGCGCCCGGTGGGATCACCAGCAATACACTTGGAAAGCCGTGAACACTTATTTAAAGTTGCTTTGAATGAGTGACTTAGCCCCTACGGTATGCGTCATAACATTGTGCTTTCGAGAAGCAAGGTGATTAAGCAGTAATTATGAATGATAAATATAGATTAATGAAGTAATAGAGGAATTGTTAAAACTCAAAAGCCGTATCGCAATCGTATAGAAGAGGGAATAAAATGCCTAGCGGGAATTGAATCACCTCGCAGGTTGGAGGAAGTTGAGCCAGAAGTTTTAAATACCTATATTTATTCTTTAATTGCTACCCTTAGCAATTAAAGAAAAATGAGGAAGTAAATTGGCCGCCGGTTTATTGCTTCTCCACGACAACTCCCCACACTTGAAAGTGACCAATTTGTTAAACTGGAAAAATGGAAATAATTGAATGATTCAGTTGAAATTTATAATTTTATTCTATATTATGTTAATCATTAGAATTAAGTAACAAAAAAATACGTAGAACAAACAAAAAAAAAACCTTACAATAAAATAATGCTAAAACAGGAATGTTTTAATTAATTACACATTAAAATATTCTTGACCTCATTTAAAGGTCAAGCATACAAAAATATTTCCTTATTAGCAGCTAGTGCTAACCTTAAACGGATCTAATGTAGTAGGGAAAGTCTTTTTACTTAATTAAGGTCCATGATATTTTTAAAGTTATAATATATCGTCTGCTTAGAGCTCAAGCCTGAAATATCGATTTTGTTATTTCATTATTCGAAAGAATAAAATATAATAAGGTATTACTTATTAGTACTTTAACACAAGTGGCACAGTGGCGCAGATCGTAAGCAAAATTGTTGTAAAATACTAAGTGTATTGAAAAAAAAACCAAGCTATGTATAATAGTTCTTTGTAAAAGTAATATTGGTATACCTGTTATAGTATTCTAAGTGTATTTAGTACTTTCAAGGTGTATTCAATTTTGTTGAACAATATATTTTTAGAATATTTGAATGTTATTCTACACTTACGAAAGTAAAATAATATTTTATGCAACGTAGAAAAATATATAAAAAAATATAAAATATGCTCAGAAAGAATAAAATATTACCGTTTGTAAAATATTTAAGCGATAATAAACACAATAACAAAACAAGTTATCTTAGTCGTCACATTATCTGCTGATTACAACGTAAGAGCAAGAGAAATACAGATTAAGCTGTTTACTCTAAACTTCTGGAACCTCGTCAACAAAATCTTAACAAAATATATAAAACTTATAAACACAAGGAAAACTTAAAAAAAAAATTACTTTTTTGTCCTCTTCTTGTTGAATTACTTTGTGTAGGTACCTAAAAAAATTAAAAATAAAACTGAACCAGTTACTAATATTTATTATTGATACACATATAAAGCCAATTTTAAAGAAAACAAACGTAATCGAGCATTAATCTCTATTTACAGGGACGCATTTCTTTAGGCTTCAAGTATTTACAGCTCATACGTACCTACGTAAATTGTACGTTCACAAATTCTACAGAGTCACCTCTCTTGACACTGGGTTTTTCTATGCCTATTTAAAACAACACACAGATATATTTTAACGGTCTCGAGTTCATGTCTGCGAACTTTAGACAGAATTGTCCAGCAGAATAAAAATAAAATGCAGTGAATAAGTGCTATAGTTCCTGATATGTATAAAAAATGTTTTTGCGTTTTTACAAAAAGTAATTCGAAATTCTAAGAAATTATCTGCTGACTTACCTTGGCAGATATTTTTTTTTGCAAATTAAGATTTCTACATGCATAGAGATGAGTTTAATAATTTCTAATAACTTTTCAATATATAATAATTCTATTAAAAGCGATTAAAACCATGACCAAGAAAAAACTACTTTTGTTTTGTTAATTGTTCGTCTCGTAAATGAATTTTTAAAATAGACAAAATCTAACTGTTCGACAATGGACCGAACCTAAACTTGGAACTTTTTGATGCCCTAAAGAATATGAGAAGATCTTTAACATAAATCCCGCTGAGACAAGAGCACTCCTAAGGGCTAACAGAGAATATTTAAAATTAAAAATAGATGTGCATAGTATTTTTGGATGTTCAAGTGATAGATTGATAGATGAGTAGAGTTTTTTGTATGTTCAAGTTTGTATGGCGAAGGAGCACAAGCGTGTTACGGCTAACGCGACATATTAACGACTCTAGGAAATGAAAAATTTCGTATTTTCAAATTTAGCATTTAATGTTTTCATTTCTTCACCTAGTAACAAGGTCGTTGAGTTTTGCCACTCAACAAACACTGTCTTACCCTAAGCCTTACTCTACAGTGAGTTTGACGCGTGACGTGTAAATTCCTAGATAAAATGACACAAAATATCGATATTGATTAAATCATTGTTTTGTCAAAGTGTATCCACATCTGTAGTTATTACATATAGTGATAAGGTACAGATAAATGTTTTAATATATTTATCAGTATCTACGCAATGATATTAGATATATGTGTTAATAATTCATTCAACTCAATGTTGACACGTTTGTAACTACAGTATGTGAAATTTATATACACTGAGGTTATGTAAATTTAACAATTAATAAATTAATAACTAAGACATTCCCGCAGTGGGGAAACATTATATATTAAATTAAATTTATCATTATTTAAATAAATTGGTTGTAGTGATAATAAAAATGTATCGTAGCTGTAATCGAACCAAAATGAACTCTCTCTATAAGCGATAACCAAAACTGATGTATTGTTTTTAAAATATCTACATCCAGATTCGAAACGTTTCCGTTACACTCCTTTATTTCAACTTCCAAGTATATCTTCTATTAATTAAAAAATGGTTTACCACAAGTTGTTTCACCGATTACTCTTACCCGTTAGACCTGGGCACTTCCGTCCCATAGACTTGCTCATTGTAAGACTTAGTGGGTGTTATATTTTTCCAAATATCAAAATTACAATTACAAAACTATATTATTACCTACTATCAAAACTACAATAAAACATAGACCTTGCAACCGATGAATAGCAGTTTATATATTTTAGTGCTTGGCTCGTATTTTTTTCTAACATAATTTCCTAGGATGTCAATGTCACTAGTAGAGCTATAGAGTAGGAAATTTCCAGAAGTTCTACTAAAAAAAAAAATATTTTTATACTTTTTTTTGTCTTTTGCAGTAAATGGTTGATAATAATTACTTACGTCTTGTTTTTGTCAAATCTACACTCAAATATTTTATACAGCTCGAATTTCTTTCTTATGGATTTTTATTATTTCTTAACATAACCTTTTGTTCAGACATTAAAAACTTTTTGATAAAAATGAGTTTGAAACAATATGAACCGAATGATTGAAGCTTATTCATTGACAGTTCAAAACGTAGCCTAAAATGCATTTTGTTACACAACGGAAATAAGTACGCTGGAGTCCCAATATCGCACAGTACAAAGTTAAAAGAAGAGTACTGCTACATCTCGTTAGTCTTGAATAAAATAAAATACAGTTACCACAAGTGGCAAATTTGTGTTGATTTAAAAATAGTAAACATTTTTCTCGGTCAACAAAGTAGTTACACTAAGTTTCCCTGTTTTATATGTCTTTGGGACAGCAGAGCTAAATAAGAACATTGGATAAGAAATATCTGGCCCTTGAGAGTAAATATGACGCCTGGTGAAAAAAATATAGTAGCTCGTGAAAAATTCATCATTCCGCCATTACATATAAAACTAGGCATCATAAAACAATTTGTTCTGTTTTTTATAAAAATCAAAGCGCGGCGTCGAGTTCCGTCACTCAACACGCAATGCCTCAAATTCGGCGGAAAGTTGGGAACGGAAGTGGAACGGAGTGTCTTAACACTACTTAGTGTTACGACACTCCGTTCCACTTCCGTTCCCCGGGAACCTTTCCGGGTTCACTCTGCCTACCCTGCCTCGTCCAGGACACAGCGTGAAACAATTTGCTAAATCACTTACTAAAGATGGTGACTGTTTTTTCATACATTTGTCAAAAATTCCCTCAACTCACTATTGAAAAGATAAAAGCTGGTATTTTTGATGTCAAAATCAGGCTAAAATCGGACAACTTACAAAAGATACATAATTCAAATTCTATGACTGACCCGAAATTAAGGGGTTGGAGAGCATTTGTTTCGTGATGCAGAACTTCCTTGAAAACAAAAAATGTGAAAATTTTGTTGAACATGTTGAAGACCTGCTTTAACAATTAAAAGGATGATATAGGATAGGATGCAGTATGAGCATAAAATTTCACTTCCTCCATAGTCACCTGGACAGGATTCCGGAAAATTTAGGAGATATGAGCGAAGAGCAAGGAGAGCGTATGCATCAGGATTTACGTATCATGGAAGAACGTTATCAGGGTTTTTTGGGTTACAAGTGTGATGTCTGACTACTGCTGGTCTCTGATACGCCATTTCCCTAAGCCTATATATAAAAGATCTTTAAAGCAAAGTTTCATAGAACTAAAAAATGTATTTTTTTTAATAAATTTCATGGATTTCTCTGTTTTAAACGTCCATAGCTAAAACTCTAAAACTAGGGCTGAAAAAAAAATCTAGTTATAGGTTTGAAAGTAAGACAACATAAGTAGTCAACAACAGCAAAAATATTTCCGGCAACAGATCTACTGTAAACTAGTGTAATCCATAAAAATCTTATAACTTTTCAGTATTATAAAAATAAAAAACACATCATATATTCGAACTTTATTTTATTTATACACATCTTTTTCCAATTATTCCAGCTATTTACATAAAAACTATAAAAAATTCTATCGTAATAAAATAATAGCTTTGCAATGTGAATATTCACATCCTATTGTTATCTATGTACTATTACAGACGTACATACTATGCCTACAGTAATGTAGTCTGAATAACAAATACATATATTAAATACCTCCATTATATATTTATTGCTATATTCTCCATTTTGATTTGATTAATTAATAAGTTATAAAGGAACGAAAAACAAATTAAACCATTGATAATTAAAAAAAAAACCATATTTTCTATCTCACAAATCTTAAATGAAAATAATAAACACAATTCAATTCATTTTAAAATGTTTTTTTTTTTATCAAATAATAAGAACATAGCAGACATATAGCTGCAGTAAGCTATTAAATGAATCTCAATAAAATTAAAAAATATATATATACTAAATCCAATTATTTACAGCAACAATTATATAAGTGATCTACACCTTTGTAGTTGTCATGTTTAACTTATATTACTTAACTAACGCCAAAACATAATTTTATTATATTTTTTTTAATTATTTATCACGATAACAGATAACAGTGAAATATCACATTATAATAACCCTTCAAATGGCAAATTATATTTAATATTACGATGAGCATTACGAACGATTTAAAATATCGATTATATTGTTTAATCGATTAATTAATTATAATCATTCATAACTGACATCCCTAACGAAATATTAAATGAAACACTTAACGTGTAAAATATTAAAAATGACAAAAGAGGAACATTACTAGGAAATTATAATAATACAAAGGGCTTTTGAACTCTATAACTGAAGGTGTTGTAATAAGCATTCTAATGTATTTGTAAATATTTTAGTAAATTACTTTTAATATTGAGAGAAACATGTCAATTGAGATTACAAAATGAATTTTGTCATTTATTGTTATAGATGACATAAATATATAAATGCGAATTGCGTTTACAGTATTCTTTTTAAATTTACGGTTCTACCCGCAAATAGCAGGATAGGCAACAAAATACTAGTTAGTGTCGAAACACTCCATTTTTCACATCCCTTTCGAGCGTTACGGACCTGGTGTTGCCACAATTTAAATTAATCTAATTAGAAACAAACAGCTATGTTAATTATAAAATCTCAACTGAACATGAATTTCTCTCAACAAAATGTAATTTTCTATGTCGACAACAATTATATATATTATTGGAGTTTGTTTGAGGTCAGCGCGTACTCTATAAGGGGCCATCCATAAATGACGTCACACGTTAAGGAGGGCACTGTCGTAATTCACTAACGTAACAGAACATTAGTATTAAAGAGAAACAAATTTGTGTTAATAACAATATTTCCCCATCTGCCATTCTAATTTCATAATATCGGGGTGAATATAATTTCTAAGTAAATTAAAACAATATATAACGTGGCGCTACTTGGGGTATCAGAAATGAGAAATACAGGATGAAAAAATTATAAATTGCCTGTGGAGCATTTTTTACACACTAAGGATGGAAAAAAAATAGATAACGCATACGATATCTGCAAGCCGTCATGGCTCAGCAGTAGCCGACAGTTAGCATGACGATTGTGGGTTCGATTCCCACTAGAGACAAAAGAAAAAAAAACTTATTTCTTCGCTGTGGTAACAAAACACTGCGTTTCTTCCTTCTCTATACGAGCAAAGTGTGAAGTAAAGAATGATGTAACATAATTTATGGAAGGCCCCTGATTGGGACAGGTTTTAAGTACACCTTATTATTATTTGAAAGGCACTAAACCCTAATCTACAATAAAATTTCTGTACACGGCCATTTAGAATTTATATATAAGTGGTAGATATTGTAAGAGGTTTTTTTTAACCTATTTATGTTTGCGTCATTGTTTAATACTTAGTTTGTAGTTTTATATTATTTAATTATAATCAAATATCGGATTATATATACAAGTGTTGAATTAAATTGATAGAGTGTATTGAAAAAACAATTAAATTATATAAACGAAAAAATATAGATTTAAAATTAATCAAAATATTTCATTTCGATAAATATTTTTATGACACGAAGGCTATTATTTCAGTGTCTTTTGTTTTAATTACTATTAGTTTTCTAAATAAATTTAAGTTTATAAAAGTTGGGAGATCTTTAAAAAAATACTAATAAAAGCCATGTATAATATTCAGAGATATTCGACACAAATTAAATTTTGATTAAAAAAAATTAAAGACATTATACTGCTACATCAGGCAGTAGTAAAACCGCCCCTAAAAAGTTTATATTAAGGGGCGGTTTCACCACTGGCTGATATAGAAGCCTTATCTGCAAGATAAGCAATATCTTTTTTGCGTTGTTGACGTCCCATATTATATAACGTGGGTGATTATTGTTTACAAGATTAGTTATAAGGGAATTTGATGGTGAAACAGACAAGACTATAAGAAACATCTGTCTCTGAGATAGTGTTAATTGACAGATAATTGTTAAACTTCATTCATAACCGGTGTATAATCATCATCCAAAATTTAAATTTTTTGATACAACATAATAAAAATACATACAAATCCGATATTCAACTAAAAAAAAAAACAAACATTATCAAGTCACTACAGTGCAATTATATTTATAGGCAAATAGTAACAGTTCCCTTCATTATGCATAACTTGCATACGACTAGCCAAATTCAAAGTATATACAATAGTAATAGCCGTAACTGACGACCGAACCGAACCTAGATTTTGGTTCGCCATCGAACCATGTTCAATTGTGTGGAGGATGGTTCGATGGCGAACCAAAATCGAGGTTCGCTTCGGTCGTCTGTTACGGCTATAATAGTAACGAGAAAGACCTAGCGACGAATCAAATAATTTGTCAACATTTTCAAACAGTCTTTCAAACATTGAGCATTAAAAGTTAGAAACCGACCAAAAAAAAAACGACAAACCCAAAAAAAAATTAACAAATCATTCGATTTTTCACCAGGTACATTAATAAAAGCGAAATATACAATTAATATCGATAATACAATGTGCTATTGAGTATAAACTACATTAATGCATGTTCACTCAATAAATACTTATATATACAATGACTATATTTAAATTATCTTACGAGAACATAAAAAATACATAGATATAAAAAAAAATTGGAACAGCATTATTTTTAAAGAATGAGCTGTTTATATTCAACAAGTGATTTGTACTGTTATTTTTGCTCTTTAAATATTCATTTTAATAACGATTATGAATGATTTAATTAAAGTTAAACAATTACTCCGATTCTTAATTAATCTGACTGAAAATCATAATTATTATTATTTTTTATACAAAAGGAATAATTTAATAATATTTATACTTTAAGGTCTCCAGTGGGAGCCTAGTGACAAGAAACTCCGTTACCCATGCACCATTAAATAAATGTTCAGTTCACTGTATGAAGAGTGGCAGAGCTTAACGCTGTGTCTATTTCCTAGAGTCGGAAATGAAAATAATTCATTCTCTCAAGTGAAAATTGTACCCACACGCGTCGCATTTACGATGCTGCTGTACTTACTACTAGTAAACTGGGCAATTAAACAGTTACTTAGTATTTTACGTAATTTCTTTTTAACATATTTTTGATTAAAAAAAAGGCAATATAGAAAATAATTTAAATATAAACATTTTATATTACACTAAAACATATTAAATTAAGGATCATTCATAATCGTTCTTCAATAACCAATATATAAAAAATCTGCCGAGATTCAATTATTCACTATAAATGAAGCGTTTCCTTACGAAATGCGTGAAAAAATACTTAAGCGAATGCTATTTATTATATGCTATAAAAATAATAGAAACTCACAGTTTCAAAACCTCTAGTGCAAATTATTAACTACAACTAAGTGCTGTAATGTCGACGATTCTTAATTTTAGACACCAAATTACATATTTTCAGTGCGGGTCCAAGTTTTAAGCCCATATATTTCATCATCATATCAGAATTTAATAGTAACAGCGCCTTCCCGTCGATTTCCTGAAAAATATACAAATAATATAAAAAATATATATATGTCGATTTTAACTGCATGTTTTTTTTTTCATGACATTATATTCAGCAGAGGTAATCTGGTGTTAAGACAGTTCGTTCCTCATAATCAGTCTTCTAATGTTGAGGTGGAATTCAACTTTGCATATTATTTTGTTACTAAACCAAAAAATGCTTAGTAAATAAATCCCTAACTGGGGAATCGAACTCATGACCTTTGTTTAGTTTGACATTGTATCGCCTGCGCCACGTCGGCCCCATACGCTAGCATTGAGAGTATTTAGTTTTCATACAAAATCGATACTGACTTATCAACTATTGACGTAACAAGCGGCAGAAATATGAAACAAGAATAGTACAATCGATATGGAATTAAGTTATAAATTATGAAGGTTGCGACCTTGAGGCGACATCGTGACTCAATTGTGACATCTCGTAGGACTCTTGGGAAATTATGTATTTAAATATTTATATTGAGTTCAAAATATATAAATTTGGTAACTAACATACTTTAAGGATTAAAACATATAAATATATAAAACAAAACATTACAAAATTAAATTTGAAATAAAAAATAAATCACGAGTACTTAAGGGCCAGACAAGAGACGTAAGTGGCCCAATAAAGGAAAATAAAATTATAGTTCATATCAAACCTAATAAATCAACATCCCTTCTCAAACAGATTGGGCGGCAAAACCACAGTAAACTCGATAAAGCCATAAAAATAACAAAACCATCAAAGATCAACCACACCACTCTTTACTTTCCCAGACAGATCCCAAAAGTATGCGACAAAAATAAGGCAGATAATTTGAAAATAAAAGAAGCGAATAGGTCTAAGCATGAACGAGTATAAACATGAAAACATAGATATATATATATATATATATATATATATATATATATATATATATATATATATATATATATATATATATATATATATATATATATATGTATATATATATGTATATATATGTATGTATATGTATATATATGTATATATATATATATATATAT